>CAMOHE010046228.1:0-11411 GCA_946598075.1 Artocarpus hirsutus | reverse complement strand
GTTCCTAAACAAACTATTCGAACTTATCGAAAGATTCCGTGGCGTTCAAAGACTTATCAATCAGTCCGTCCATAACTGATTGTGGCGTCCTCACATACCAAGGTTCGTGCTTCTTGTTAGGCATCGGGTCGCGGTTCCGTTTCAAATCCGATTAGGCGTTTTGATCTTGGAGACCAATTTTGGTTAGGGTCGCGTCAGTTCTTGGCGTGGTTCGTATCAGCATGTCTCTTATTCAACTTGTGTTGGCCTCTCAAATGCTTACACGACTCATGATCAGAGTGAATCATGAATTCCTTAGCTAAGGGTTGCGTTGCCATGTGTCCAACGTTCAAACCAACACATACAACTCTTTAGCAAAAGTTGGGTAATTTAAGGCTACCTCACTCCTTCTCATTAAAATAGGCACTTGGTCTTCCTCTGATGAGGGCATCGGTAGCACAAGCAAGAGCACAAGGGAAGAGACATATTTAGATCCAATTTAAATTACCATTGGTCCGGTTACGAGAGCTCGTGCGAAGAAATTCAAAGAAATGCTTATTAGGCAGATTCAAGCATCTTGGGCTCAAGCTATCGGATGGTGGACCATTGAGGGAATTGCATGTGACATCCAGGCCAACAAATGCATGATTCAAGTTCTAGAAGGGACCGAATAATCCTATGGCTGCAAATAATCTGGCTACTTTCCATTTTAGTTACTTTCCCATTTTGAGGCGACAAGTGGCAAGAAGAATCAGCTAATTGCCTGATTATTGTATAGTTTCCTTTTCTTTTACAAAACATGCGTTTACTTTTTTATTATTGTAAGGCTTTTAAACCAATTAGGAAACTTACTTTATTTGTTTTAGGTTGAGCATCTTTTTTGGCTGGTAATTGATTTGCCCGAAATTCCATGGGCAATTTAGAAGCTCAAAATTCACAAAGTGGTACTACAATATATTGTAAAAAATCTCGTTCAATAATAACAAGTTTTACATACAATTTAAGGTTTAATTATCTTCGGTTCCTAAACAAACTATTCGAACTTATCGAAAAATTCCGTGGCATTCAAAGACTAATCAATCAGTCCGTCCTTAACTGATTGTGGCGTCCTCACATACCAAGGTTTGTGCTTCTTGTTAGGCATCGGATCGCGGATCCGTTTCAAATCCGATTAGGCGTTTCGATCTTGGAGACCAATTTTGTTTAGGGTCGGGTCAGTTCTTGGCGTGGTTCATAACAGCATGTCTCTTATTCAACTTGTGTTGGCCTCTCAAATGCTTACTCGACTCATGATCAGTGTGAATCATGAATTCCTTAGCTAAGGGTTGTGTTGCCTTGTGTCCAACGTTCGAACGAACACATACAACTCTTTAGCATAAGTTGGGTAATTTAACGCTACCTAACTCCTTCTCATTAAAATAGGCACTTGGTCTTCCTCTGATGAGGGCATTGGTAGCACAAGCAAGAACACAAGGGAAGAGACATATTTAGATCCAATTCAAATTCCCATTTATCCAGTTTTGAGAGCTCGTGCGAATAAATTCAAAGAAATGCTTATTAGGCAGATTCAAGCATCTTGGGCTCAAGCTATCGCATGGAGGCCCATTGAGGGAATTGCATGTGACATCCAGACCAACAAATGCGTGATTCAAGTTCTTGAAGGGACCGAATAATCCTATGGCTGCAAATAATCTGGCTACTTTCCATTTCAGTTACTTTCCCAATTTGGGGCGACAAGTGGCGAGAAGAATCAGCTAATTGCCTGATTATAGTCTAGTTTCCTTTTCTTTTACAAAACATGCGTTTACTTTTTTTTATTATTGTAAGGCTTTTAAGCCATTTAGGAAACTTACTTTATTTGCTTTAGATTTAGCATCTTTTTGGCTGGTAATTGATTTACCCGAAATCAATAGGGCAATTAGGAGCTCAAAATTCGCAAAGCGGAAATCACTATAAATATTGTAACAGATTTCATTCAATGGTAACAAGTTTTTACATACAATTTGAGGTTTAATTCTCTTCGGTTCCTAAACAAACTATTCGAACTTATCGGAAGATTCCATGGCGTTCAAAGACTTATCAATTAGTCCGTCCATAACTGATTGTGGCGTCCTCACATACCAAGGTTCGTGCTTCTTGTTAGGCATCAGGTCGCGGTTCCATTTCAAATCCGATTAGGCGTTTCGATCTTGGAGACCAATTTTGGTTAGGGTCGCGTTAGTTCTTGGCGTGGTTCGTATCAAGAGAGAGGTATAAATAGAGAGAAATGTGGGTGGTTTCACTGTGTAAAAACCGTGTGCCACCCACGGTTTTGTAAAACGAGCATCTTTTGACATTTGACAAATTGTTTTGTTTCAAAAATTCAAAATAACAATTAAAATAATTAAGAGTAATATCATTAAAATTATCGAAAACAACTTAAATCTAAAAACTTACAAAATGACCAAATTAAGTTTAAAATATTCATTATGGCACACTAATTCACCATTTTACATATTAATAACATTTAATTAATTTTGGAGTGCTACAGTTCCGCTAATCGCTCCATAGAGTACCTAATCTTAATGGGGATGAAGTATGTCATCTTTGTCAATCTATTAATAACAACCCAAATGGCATCATATCCATTCGTAGTTCTTGGCAAACCTGTGATGAAATCCATCACAATCTCCTCCCACTTCCACTCAAGTATTTGAATTGACTACAAATTGCCAATGATGAAACATTTCTTTAACTAGGTCTTTGGTGCTCATCTTTAACTTGCTGACAACTCAAACATTTCTTTACATAGTTAGCAACATCACGCTTCATTCCAAACCACCAAAAGCAATCCCTTAAATCATTGTACATCTTTGTCACACCTAGATGGATTGAATAAGAAGTATTATAGATTTCTATTAAGATCCTTTCCCTTAAACCATCAACATTAGGAACACATAAGTGGTTCTTAAGATATCGAGTTCCATTATCAGCAACTCGAAACTCCTCGCATCTTCCTTCCTTGATTTCCTGCTTGATCCTTGCTAAACTTGCATCTTTATCTTGTTTGTCTCAAATCTCATCAGATAATGATGGAGCAAGAGTTAATGCTGAAAGCTGTCTCGATGTAAGTTCCAAACCAAAGTCTAGAATTTCTTTCCTTAAAGGCTGAGACATCGCTTGCAATGACATCAGTGTTCCAATAGTCTTCCTACTCAGAGCATCAGCCACCCGATTTGCCTTCCTAGTTGGTACAAGATTTCACAATCATAATCTTTCACTAGTCCTAACCATCTCTACTGCCTCACGTTCAGATCCTTCTGAGTGAAAAAGTACTTTAAACATCATACTAAAATTTTAGAGCAAACAGAAATTCATAGACAAAATTATGGGTGTCAGATTACAGAGGAAATAAAATTTCAACAATAGTCTAGAATGAGTTTCTTACCTCCAAAACGATTCTTCTTAATTCTCTTGAATTATCTAAGTGAAAACCCAATATTTCATTCAATTGTTTGTAGAAAAATAGGGGAGACAAGGGAAGAAAACATGGAGAAGAAAGAGAGAATGTCTAAGAAAATTTTAGAGACGGAGAATTTTCTTTGGCTAGAAATTTAGAGAATGAAGACTTTGGTAGCTTAGAGGTATATTTATAGGTTTATAAAAGAGAAGGGATTAGATAAGTGTAGAAAACCTTAATCCTAATCTAATTCAATTTCCTTTTGTTTTCTTTTTTCTTTTTTCTTTTTTTTTCTCTTCTTTTCTTTTTCCTCTCACGGCAATCTGCCGTTTCCTTTCTCTTTTCTTATAAAAATAATCCTTAAATATATACACTTTAATATATAATATAATATAATATAATATATACGTATAGTATAATATAATATAATAATGTAATATAAATACGTTATATTATAATATAATATAAAATTATTATAATACATAATTACTTATATACAACAATAATATTTACTTCCATAACCCCAAAAATATAAATTATCACATTATTTTCTTGGACATTTTATATTATCAAATTTCTTAATGCCATTATAATAAAAATACTACATATGTAATTATCATAGCATCATTAATATTATAAAAATAAGAAAATATGCAATAAAATTCATGTCTTCATCAAGAATTTAACTTTAGACATATATAACCCTAGAGCATTATAAAGATTATGAATTTAGTGCAAGTTGAAACCCATAAAAAAAATAAATAAATACTTTAAGCTTATTATCACTTTTGACATGAATATCCTGAGTACATCGATCCCACAGGCCGTCACCTGCGACATTACTAAATAAAATGTTAATTTACTTAACATAAATAATAATAGCACTAAAATAACACATTGTAATGTTAAATTAACAAAGTGTCCATAGAAAAAAAGGGCAGGCGTTACATGATCAAGGTTCCTTAGCCTGTGTTATGGCCCCGTTATTATCACAATACAAGTCTACTAGATCTGATACACTCGAAACAACACCCAGTCCAGTAATAAACTTTTTGATCCAAACTGCTTCCTTAGTTGCTTCTAAGGCGGCTATATACTCAACTTTTGTTGCAGAATCAGCAATGGTGTCTTGCTTTGAACTTCTCCAACTCACTGCACCTCCATTCAAATAGAACACATAACCTGACTACGATCGAAAGTCATCCTTGTCGGATTGGAAGCTGGCATCTATGTAACCACTTACAACAAGCTCATCTTCCTTTCCTCCATATAGTAAGAATACATCCTTAGTTCTTCTCAAATATGTAAGGATATTCTTGACTGTTGTCCAGTGACTTTCACCTGGATCTGATTGTTATCTGTTGGTTATGCTTAAGGCATATGAGACATCTTGTCGAGTACATAACATTGCATACATGATAGATCCAATTGCAGAAGCATATGGAATCTTATTCATGCGGTCTCGCTCATCTTGTGTCATTGGACACTGAGTCTTGCTAGGACTAATTCCATGTGACATGGGCAAGAATCCCCTCTTGGAATCTTGCATACTAAACCTATTCAATACCTTGTCAATATATGTACTCTGACTTAGGCCAATAAGCCTCTAATATCTATCCCTATAGATCTTAATGCCTAGAATATAGGTAGCTTTACCTAAGTCTTTCATTCATAAACAATTCCCTAACCATGATTTAACATTTTATGGAGTAGGGATATCATTTCCAATGAGTAATATGTCATCAACATATAGCACCAGAAAGACTATTGCACTCCCACTAACCTTCTTGTAAACACAAGGCTCATCTTCATTTTTAATGAAACCAAACCCTTTGATTGCTTCATCAAAATGAAGATTCCAACTCTGAGATGCTTGCTTCAATCCATAAATGGATCTTTGAAGCTTACAAACCTTTCTAGAATTCTCAAGACTAATAAAACCCTCGGGTTGTGTCATGTACACATCCTCAAGTAGGTTTTCATTAAGAAACGTTGTTTTGACATCCATTTGCCAAATCTCATAATCATAGTATGCAGCTATGGCGAGGATAATCCAAATGGATTTAAGCATAGCAACTGGTGAAAAAGTTTCATCATAGTCTATACCATGTGTTTGCTTGAAACCTTTTGCAACCAGTCCTGCCTTAAAGGTATGTATATTGCCATCCATGTCTGTTTTCTTTTTGAAAACCCATTTGCACCCAATAGTCTTTAAACCATTAGGCAGATCAATCAAAGTCCATACTTGATTATCATACATGGATTTTATGAAACACATCATGGCTTCTAGCCATTTATCATAGTCAGGGCTATTCATGGCCTCTTGGTAGGATGTGGGCTCATTTTGATCCACAATCATCACATCATTATTATTAGTTAAGAGAAATCCATATCTATTAGGGCTCTGACTTGTCCTACCAGACCTCCTCGGGCCTTGTGCTACTTGTGTAGATTCAACAACTACTTGTTGATCAAGTTGAGATTCCACAAGTGGTTCAATGCTATTTTGTGCTTCTTGAATTTCTTCGAGTTGAACTTTACTCCCACTGGTTCCTTTAGAAATGAATTCTCTTTCTAAAAAGACACCATTCCGAGCAACAAACACTTTGTTCTCAGAAGCATTGTAGAAGTAATATCCTTTAGTTTCTTTAGGATATCCCACAAAAAGGCATTTGTCTAATTTGGGTGCCAATTTATCTGAAATTTGACACTTCACATAAGCCTTACATCCCTAAATCTTAAGAAAAGACAAACTAGGTGACTTCTCGGTCCACATCTCATATGGTGTCTCTTGAAATGCCTTTGATGGAACTCTATTCAGTATGACCGCAGCAGTTTCAAGAACATTTCCCCGAAAGGATATTGGAAGATCTAGCTGACTCATCATAAATCGAACCATATCCAATAAAGTTCGATTTCTCCATTCAGACACACCATTCCATTGTAGTGTTCCTAGTGGAGTTAATTGTGAGACTATCCCATAATCTCTAAGATGATCAATGAATTCTTGGTTTAAGTATTCACCACCTCCTCGATCTGATCAAAGTTGATTTTGTACTTCATTTTTGGAAATTTTAAACTTTTCAAAAGATTCAGACTTTTGTTTTATTAGATAGACATAGCCATGTCTATTGAAATCATCTGTGAAAGTAATGAAGTACTGAAAACCTCCTCTAACCGTAGAACTTAATAGTCCACACACATCAAAATGTATAAGGCCCAATAAGTCATTAGCCCTTTCACTATGTCCAGTAAAAGGTGTCTTAGTCATTTTGCCTAATAAACAAGACTTACATACTTCAAATGATTCAAAATCAAATGAATTCAAAAACCCATTTTGATAGAGTTTTGAAATGTGTTTCTCATTTAATGGCCCAAACGACAGTGCCAAAGATAGGTAGGGTTCAAATCTTTAGATTTAAACTTCTTTGTATTAACATTATAGATGGACTTTTCATTTGTGTTTTCAATGATTAGAACATAAAGACCATTCATTTGTGGAGCATATCCATAGAAAGTGTTATCACAGTAAATAGAGCATTTATTATTCTTAATAATAAACTCAAAATTTTCCTTGTCCAAACAAGAAACAGAAATAATATTCCTACTCATAGCAGGTGCATAATAACAATTTTCAAAACTTAAAACAAGTCCACTAGGCAAAGTCAACTCATATGTTCCTACAGCTAAAGCAGCAACTCTTGCTCCATTTTCAACTCGTAGCTCTACTTCATCTTTGGCCAAGTTTCTACTCCTTTTAAGACCCTGCACATTAGTACAAATGTGAGATCCAGATCCAGTATCTAATACCCAGGAATCAGAAGTAGACAAATTGACTTCTATAACATACATACCTAAAGGAGTAGTCGCACTGCTCTTCTTCTTCTTCAGATCATCCAAATAGAGCTTGCAGTTTCTTTACAATGACCAGGCTCATTGTAAAAAAGCATACTTCATCCTTTGGTGGTTTAGCCTTAGGTTTAGGATTGGGCTTAGGGTTAGGCTTGGCCTTCTTAAAGTCCTTGGAAGCCTTATTATTGCTCTTACCCTTTCCTTTTCTTTTCATACCTCTCCCTTTATTAACCATTAGAACATCTTTGGTATTCTTGATGTTCTGTTCAACAGGCTTAAGCATCCCCTTCAACTCAGAAATAGTCTTCTCTATATTATGCATGTTGTAGTTCATAACAAAGCCATCATATACATTTGGCAAAGATTGCAGAATGATGTAAACAGCCAACTCTTGGCTTATCTTAAGACCAAGTTTCTGTAAATGATCAAGATAACCCTTCATCTTCAGAACATGAGGACTCACTGAATCGCCAGTAGTCAACTTGCACAAGAGTAATGCCTTTAAAGTGGCAAACCTCTCAATCCTAGCTTTCTCTTAGAACATTTCCTTGAGATGGCCTATCATAGTATAAGCCTCCATTTCCATCAGTTGCTTCTGAAGCTTTGATTCCATGCTTCCAAGCATGAGGCAAGTGACATCAACAGAGTCATTGAGATGGTTACTATGAGCATCCTTTTGAGCCTTAGGAGCATTAGCAGTTGGTTCATCAGGGATAGGTTGATCAAGGACATATTCCTTCCTCTCTTGCTTAAGAACAATTCTTAAGTTTCTATACCAGTCAAGGAAGTTAGTCCCATTAAGCTTATCCTTCTCAAGGATCGTTCACAGTGATAGGTTAGATGTGGTGTTTGATGGCATTATCTACAACAAATATATACACAAAGTACTTAGCATTTTATCAAATAATTTTTAACAAGGCATAATTTAAATCCCACTAATTTAATCAAATCAATAACCCTCATTATTAATTTGGCAATCACAACAATTGTAATTTTAGTGGGCCAAGATCCATTTTTCACCTCACTTTAAGTAAGCTTTGGCTTATCACCTAAAGTATGGTTATTTAGGTAGGTAACACTTTACCAATTACATCTTATGTAACTCTTGGATAAATATGGGATTGACATCACATGTCCTAGAAAATTAAAATCCTGTCTAATACCCTAGGTCCAAAACCATTTTGATAACCTAGTTAGGTCTAACCATTTCAAACATATGGATATCACTATTATCCATCATGTTTTACCTAGATGGCTTAACATACCTTGCTTTGGCAGAACCTGTGTTTAGCAGTCCAAGTCTTGACAAGTGTTGAATTATGGGAGGTATTTTAATGACTTAATTATTAAGTGAGGGTTCTACTTTAATTTTATTTTATTGTTTATTATTATGTCGCATCACATACATAGCATAATAATAACACATAACACAAGAAGCGTGTCATAGCATGGCCTAAATCTTAATTGATCTTCATAAGCCAATATGAAGGTTAATGGTCAATCCTAGGTAATCTTCATCTCCATAGATTTCCTTAGATTGCCACGAACGGACTCTATCTTGAGCCTCCATCTTGGACCTCCATCTATCTTGATTTTGGGCTTTGATTTTACATTACAAATTGCAATCTAAACTATTCTATTTCTACTAAATAAATAAATAGATTACAACAAATTGAAAAACGACATGCAGGCAGTATTTAAAATTACAAACCCAAAATAAAATTAAATAAAACCTACCAACCACATTGGTATAAAAGGGCCATGCTATGCACCATGCAATTCACACTAAACATATAAATATGACAATATAATTTCATTAAAGTTAAATTTTTATTATGACCAAAATGATATATGTGATGAAACAATTTGGGGTCAAGGGGCAGCACTGGCAACCCCCTGATGGGGTCCAAGGGCAGTGCCCCTAGCGGCGGTCCGCGGGCGGGGGTCAAGGGGGCAGCGCCCCCGAAAGGTAAACAATTTACCTTACTCATTTGAACGATTTGCTGCTAAATTTATTGATTTTAATCAATCAGATTACCTATTCTGTTTATAACAAAATTAATTAATCTCTGTTTAACACTTAAACGGATTCATGAAATTTA
Organism: Artocarpus hirsutus; assembly: GCA_946598075.1. NCBI lineage: Eukaryota > Viridiplantae > Streptophyta > Magnoliopsida > Rosales > Moraceae > Artocarpus > Artocarpus hirsutus. Next base: position 2,039 of record CAMOHE010046228.1, on the reverse strand, counting down.
TTGATCTGTTCTAAACCGATCATCCTTGTTTAACTATTAAACAAACCCTATGATATATATTAATCTGTTCAAAACAGATTATCACTGTTTAACATTTAAATAGTCCACCACCTTAATGAAACTGAAACCATATTTATAGTGTATCATTCAATCATCTTAAAACATAATACTAGATTCTTGTTAAATTGTAACATTAATCAAATTAACAACAATAGGTTACAAGAAACAGTAAACGTATTTGTCAAATTAACATGGTAAAAACGTTTAATCAAATAAAAACTCAAACACATTAATCTAATTAATGTATAAATCGTATTCATGCATATCACATATACACAAAACCATATAAAATCAATTTAATTGAATTTGCAAGTCTCTCTGATACCCTTATTGTGTTTTGTTGGATTTTGTGATTCAAATATGCAGCAAAAAATTAAAATTAATTCCCACAAAACCCTCGTAGGATCCATGCAATTCGATTAGATTGATAGGGAAGTCATAGAATCTTTCTAGGATAACAAAAAGGAGCAAGATTTCTATTTTCAAAATTGGATTCAGACTCCGGTGACACCCTAACTCGAGCCTTTTGTTTTCAAGATCGGATTTAGACATTGTTACTTAGAGTAATATCCTCTGCAGGTATCCACACAAACAGACTCTCTTAAAACGAATTGGTGTGCTAGCACCCTCTCCTTTGCGTTAAATGACTCCCTCTAATTTTAGGGTTTTAATGTTTTTCACCTTTTAGAATGAGAGAACGTCTTTTCTCTCCTTAATTTAGCAAGAAACTTTAAAATAAGATATATATATATATATATTGACTTTGATATAGAGTCAGATTTTAACTAGGGTAAACTGTAATTCGAATATGATTCAAAGAATCTAGATATTGTTTGTAATTCTAATATGATTCAGAGAATCTAGATAATGTCAGATTCAATGAACCTAGACACAGTAAACCCCAAATTTGTTTTTTGGCCTGTTTTAAGTGCGCGACCCTGTAGGTCCACATAATATTGGTAGTGGGCTTGAAATTCTGTTTTTGGCCTACAAATCATAAGTGGCCTCTAGCAAGACATTATAATTACCTAAGTTATGCGAATGTCAATAATCCGACATAACCTAATCTACAATAAGTATTAAAGTCCCTTTTGATGAGGGCATCGGTAGCACAAGCAAGAGCACAAGGGAAGAGACATATTTAGATCCAATTCAAGTTCCCATTGGTCCGATTACAAGAGCTCGTGCAAAGAAATTCAAAGAAATGCTTATTGGGCTGATTCAAGCATCTTGGACTCAAGCCATCGCATGGAGGCCCATTGAGGGAATTGCATGTGACATCCAGACCAACAAATGCGTGATTCAAGTTCTAGAAGGGACCGAATAATCCTATGGCTGCAAATAATCTGGCTACTTTCCATTTCAGTTACTTTCCCAATTTGAGGTGACAAGTGGCGAGAAGAATCAGCTAATTGCCTGATTATTGTCTAGTTTCCTTTTCTTTTACAAAACATGCGTTTACTTTTATATTATTGTAAGGCTTTTAAGCCATTTAGGAAACTTACTTTATTTGCTTTAGATTTAGCATCTTTTTGGCTGGTAATTGATTTACCCGAAATCAATAGGGCAATTAGGAGCTCAAAATTCGCAAAGCGGAAATCACTATATATATTGTAACAGATTTCGTTCAATGGTAACAAGTTTTTACATACAATTTGAGGTTTAATTCTCTTCGGTTCCTAAACAAACTATTCAAACTTATCGGAAGATTCCGTGGCGTTCAAAGACTTATCAATCAGTCCTTCCATAACTGATTGTGGCGTCCTCACATGCCAAGGTTCGTGCTTCCTGTTAGGCATCGGGTCGCGGTTCCATTTCAAATCTGATTAGGCGTTTCACTCTTGGAGACCAACTTTGGTTAGGGTCGCGTTAGTTCTTGGCGTGGTTCGTATCATTTGGCATCAGAGCGAGGTTCTAATCAGGTTTTGCTTATCCATTCCTTAGTTTTCGTTTGTTTCAATTATTTGTGAGTCTTGATT
>CAMOHE010046227.1:5633-75598 GCA_946598075.1 Artocarpus hirsutus | reverse complement strand
CCCCCCCCCCCCCCCCCCCCCCCCCCCCCCCGCCCCCCAAAAAAAAAAAAAAAACAAAAACAAAAAGAAGACAAATGTGTTTTCAGAAGCAGTGCACATTTTTGCGCATATAAAATGAGCAAAGCTTATTATTTAGAATGAGCTTCTCAAGTTAGAGTGAACTTCTCAAGTACAGATACCTTTTTGATTATGAGAGCATTGGGTGATGGAATCCACTAGGAAAAACAAGTCTACTTTTCGATGAAAACTGGACTCAGTTTCCAATTTTCGAATTAATAGCTCCACAACCTACAAAAATAAAGAAAATAACATCTTAATTCACCTTAAAAGACATGCATCCCTTCTTAATGAAAATTGCATTTAGTCGAGTACGTTTTCCTGTCAACTCTCTTTCTCTTTCCTCCACAAACTACTAAACAAAAATATTCAAAATCTGATTATACTTTTACCCTTCTAAGTAAAACCTTTTTTTTTTTTTCCTTTTTTTGGCTAAACCACAGAAGAGAAAGGAGAGAAAGAAAGAGGAGGCTGAGCTGAATTAGTGCAGATTAGTCTCCCTTTTTCCTTCTTTTCTGGATTAAAAAAAAACTCACGTGCAGGCTAATAGACCACAAGTAAAAAGACGCAAAAAACCTCAAAATAGCCCATAAAATATGACTACAGCCTACATAGACTGACCCCTGCCCTCATCATGAAGGGCCGTCAGTAAAAAACCCAAAACAGCCAAATAAAATGAGGCTTACGCCACACACAACCTCATGGATAACACCCCAAAGGTGTGCACCTTAAACTGGGTACCATGAGGCTGTAGCCACGGTACTAGGAAGCAGCGCCTCAAGGCACATGTCCTGCATGAGTTTGGATACATGATATGCAACAACCAAAGGAATAAGAATTGATAGAAAAGAAATATATAGAATAACAAAAGTAGTGATTGCAAGCATAACCTAGCGGTAATACCACAAAAGATGTAGTTTCAAATATGCCTAGTTTAAAAAAAAATAAAAAAAAAAAAAAAAAATAAAACGAAAAAAAAAAAAAAAAAACGGAAGTACTGTATTACTTATCCCATAAACTTTCATAGGAAATAGCCTCAAGCAAAGCTTAATACCAAACTCCCCTTCCCTAGTAAAAGAATATCTATATGTAGGTAAATTTAAGGACCATTTTCCTCCTTGAAATCTCGTCAATCCAACTCTATGAACTCTTTTTCTTTTTCCAATCAATCCAAAGAAAACTGAAGTATTCAGAAATAAAAAAAACATGCCAGAGAGCCTACCTCATTTGCGATACCATACTTTGCACAATCAATGGCAAGACGAGTTGCACGTCCAATACTTTCTTTAGTCCTAGACAAAGTCTCTATCATTCCTTCAAAAGCATCACGAGCAACAGCCGCCTCGGTGCCTCCACTAAGTGAGCCTCCAGCAACCCTGTTTCCAGTACTAGCTCTTCTCTCCTCAAGTTCTTCAATTTCAACCTGACTTTGTGATGCAGACTCACGAGCATGAGTGGATGGAGAACCTAACGTTGCAGAAGTATAAGAAACCTGGATATCTGCTGGCATAGAATTGTTGCCTCCTGCCAAAAAAGGTTGAACTGCAGATGGACTGGGGCTGCTCCCTTGGAAATCATTATTGGACACAAAGGCAGAACCTGGAATGTCAAATGTAAAGTTTTGCAAGTGAGCTTGCTTCCTCTTTGCTTGTGCTGCTGCAATAAGATGCTTCATAGACATGGCAGAGTCAGATGTCCTAGAATCAAGGATTAAACTACCCCGCTCCTCTCTACCAGCTTCCACTCTGCTATTAGCAACCACAAACATCGGGATCATTGGGGGAAAGGCAAAAAGAGGAAGAAAGATGCAGATAATAGAAAGAGTTACAAGAGTCGAGCATTAATACCTTTCACCAAGCTCTGTAGATTTTTCTCTCGGCACAGCGGGATCACTGTTTCTAGAGTTTGATTTTATCGTAGGCTTTGATCTCTCAGTAGAAGAAGCAGGCTTATTTCTCTGAGTAGTTGTTTGATTTTGAGAACTGTTAGAAACTGAAACTGAGCCCTTGCTAAGCCCAGCCTGAGCTTTCTTTTGACTACCCGCACTGGAGACTTTGGCCAAAGCTTTTGCAGCTTTAAGTGGATCAACTACCGGTTTGATAGCAGAAAGCACATGTGGAGACTTTATAGGAGATATCAAGACTGGTTTTGCCTCCTTGGTGGACAACGACTCAGATTCTGATTTCTCTGCCTTGTCGACCTTTTTTTCTTCACTTTGAGGCTGGCTCTCAGACCCCTTTTCATCACTTTGAGATTGGCTTGCATGATGCTCCTCATCAGCTTGAGGTTTTCCAGGTGACAGAGACCCATTTAGCATAGACGATTCCTTGATGTGACTAACCAAAAGTTCAGTAGAATCTCTACTATCGTCTAGAGCATTTTCACATCTCTTACTACTTGCATCAGAACTCCTGATGTCGTCTGGAACATGTAAAGGTGTTTTAACGTTTGTGGCAGATCCTCCATGAACAGGGGTTTTGGGATCCTCATCGTCATTATCATAAAGACAAACAGCCCTCCTTTTTTGTTGAAACTGAGTTGCCACAACTTTTACATTGCTAGAGCACGCCACCTCATTCTTCACTACAGAATCCTTTTCCATCTTAATATCAGAGAGCAAATTAGGCGAATCAGACATTGCCTCCAGTGCTCGCCGACGACGTTTTGAGAGAGGTAGGACAGCTTCATCACCTTGAACCTTGGGCACAACGACAATTTGGGATCTTGATGTGAGGTGATTTTCTGCCTTTCCTCGTGATGTTGATCTTTTTAAATCTGATTTTGGAGCTGCCTTACTGTCAACAACAGGACTAGGAGCAAAACCTTTTTTGTTTTTGGATTCCACAGGGGAATTGGCCCCTGCATCTGTATGCTTTGACTTTTTTGTAGGGTGTGAAATATCATTTGCTTCCAAATTAGGCTTGCCAAGTCCAAGCTGGGACCTTTTCGTCCTTCCAGGAAGTTTTTCCTTAGAATGTTCTTCAGGATCAACAGAAGAGCGATGTGTATCGTTTGGAAACTTTATATGACCTTTCTCCTTAGCCTCGCCTTTTGCCTTTTTTCCACCATAAATTTCCAAACCCCTTTTATCTTCAGAAAAAAATTCCTTTCTCCTGCCACCAGTAGCATTTTTGTTTTTCATTCCATCTTTCAGTTGCTCACGAGATTCGGAGAAATCGACACCACCAAAAGACCTGTTATCCTTCATAGGTGTTGAAATAGAGCCGCCATTTTTATGTACTTCAAGGCCACCTTCACTCTTCCTCTTTAATTCAGAACCCATTTTCTTCAACTTGTGACCATTTGTTAAGGCCCTCTCTCCATCATCAGAAAGGAATTCCTCTACATTGGAAGAATCTGGATCTGATTTCACAATTACCTCCTTTGTTTGCACAACGTCAAGAATATTACCTTTTTTCTCACTAGACAAGACAGAAGACACGCCATCACTTGAACACCCACCAACAAAAGGCTTTAGATCCTGATTATCTCTTTCACCTCGCCTTTGTGAACACCACTCCAACTTAGAGCTAGTATCACCTATTTCCTCACTCATTGTTTCCCCATCAGAGCCCCTCATACCCGACCCATCCTTTGTGTCAACCTCTGCCTCATTATCCTCAACCCCGTCAATAGATCGAGCATCACATCCAAGTTCTGATCTATCAGTATCATCCCCCAAGTCATTTGATTTATTTTTCTGCAACTTATCAAATGCCTCACAGATTTCCTTCACAGCTTGAGCAAAGTGGTTTGTTTTACTTTGGCACCGGGCCGATAATTTAGCCTTTGCCTCACTAGTAAATGCCTGAATATCCGCAGGGGCAACAAATGCGCTGAAAAAGGACAAATATAATAAAGTAAAGAAAAAAACTAAAATGCTATAACAAATAGAATAAACAACAGAGGGGAAAAATGTGTTTTATAAGGAAGCAACATAAAATGAAATTATTAATCAACTAAACATAACCCACCATCACATCTGAAATGCATGCAAAATATTAGGAAATATCAAAGAAAATAAACAAAATACGTTCCAATAATCAATACTAATGATCTTCCAGAAATCATAAAGTAAACCTAATATCAAGGAGGAAAAAAAGAGAGGAGAAAACAAAAAATTAAGGCCATATTTTTCAAGGAGAGTTTGGGCCCATTTGGCACAACTTTTGCTTGTGCTTTTATAGTCCATAGAAAAAGAAAAGCAAAAGTTGTAACCTTTTAGTAAGCGTTTGAAATCATATTTTTAAAAGAGCTTAAATAGGTAAAAATGAGTTTATATTTTTTAATAAGCAACAAAAATATTATATTGAAGTTTATAATGTACCATTAACACTAAAACAAGTTTCAAAGTCTATTTTAGAAATGCTTTTTTGAGAAGCCACAAGCTTTGACAAGAAGCACTTCTATAGAATCAAAGCAATTCTAACACATCATCCAAACACTTTCAAAAGCAGCTTTTTAAGAAAACCTCCCAAACAGGCACTATGTAACCAAATTTTCAGAATGGTCAACAAGTCAATATTTACTTTCACGGTTCAACAAAAGCTGTCAATCTCTAACAGAAGGGTTCTTCTTCCAAATTGCAAATCTCATAATCATGTTTAATTGGCATTTCAAGAATACATGTACATATCATAAGATCATGGTTATTTCAGTTATTCACTATGCTTGAATATAATATAGAATAACTCAATGAGACTTACATTTCCTCGGTTCCAAAAAATTGAACAAAGTATTTCTTGGGATCATGAGGTTTCTTCCAGTCCTCAGGTCTGCTAATCTGAAATCCAAAATCAAAAAAGTCTACCTCAAATGCAAACCAGATCAATATGTAACATTAAAAAAAAAAAAAAAACAGTTGATTCACTTGGCATCAAAGCCATAGGAGCATGCAAATAAAATGCTTGCATATAAACAGAAAAACAAAAAAAAAAAAAATTAGAAGGGACACAATCATCAAAACAATAGAACCGTAATTTCAAAAAGAACTCCGTGGTTAAACAAAGGGAATACCCAAAAAACAAGCTCATAGATTCAAATTTACTGGACAGCTATTAATAATCCACCTCAAAACCTAATAAAAATACATCATTGAAATTCGGAAAATAACGAAAAAAAAAAAGAAGAAATACATAGAGAAATGAAAAACATTGGAGGAAAGAACAGTGGTGCTCGACAACAATCGCAAACGCCAAATACCATGACAGATATCACAATAGCAGACGAAAACCAAAATTCTTTTAACAAGACAAATGGAAGATAAGTAAAAAACACAGACCTTGGCAGGCCAGAAAGGGAATCCCTTAACCTTGGCAAGGACAAGATCACCAAGACTCAACTGCCCCTTCGCCTTGGCCTTGCTCGCTACGCGTCTACGCCCCCCGGCCATGGCGTCGACGCCTCCGCCACCACCACGATCAGTGGAAGAAAAGAAAATAATACCCTAAAAATCTATCGAACTTCGTCTGGTTCGCTCCCAAATCGAATCGAGGAAACGCCACAAACAAAAACCTAGAGAAATCCCCGAATCACCGCGACTCGGACAGGAATCTTCGACAAGCGGTCGACGGCCGGCGGAGGTCCCGGCGCCGCGGATGCTAGGACATCGGAGCACAATAGAGAGGATGCAAAGGCTTCAGCATTTAACAATTGCGGAAAGAGAGACAGTGCGTTTGTGAATGAGAGAGAGATAGAGAGAGGCGGTCGAGGAGAGAGAGTGTAGATTTTGTGAGAGAGAGACAGAGGAGGAAGAAAGGCATAGGCTTTGGGGCTGGTTGGGGCTTTGGGCAAGAATGGGGAAGGGACAAATCGGGAATTTTGGAGATTTTTTTTTCTTATTTATCTTTTATTTTCCATATGACTCTCTTTTATTTTTCGGCATCGGTGACTGGAGAGTATTTGTGCTTAGTGGAGTGCACTAACAACACCCTTTCTCACTTTTTTTAGCCCTTTCTTTAATCACTGTTTAATATAATAAATTATTATTTAAACAAAAATAAAATAGTAAAACCTCTGTGTCAGACAATAAATAGAAAAAGGAAAAAAAATAAAAAAAGAGTGCAACGAGCATCTTTCTTTGGCTCATTCATTTGGGACAACTCAGATAAACAACATTAGTTTGTATTGAAATCCTAGGATTAGGATGTCATCTATCAGTGTTGGAGGAATGAAAAAGCATACGACTTCGCCTTTTAATTGTTTGATGTATTGCTGCTTAATTTAAGAGTAATTTCCAAACTAAAAGGGGTTTATGAGCCACTATTAAAACCACAATTTACTGTTTCAATTGATTCTACGAATTATGAACTACTCTTAAAGAAATTGCCCAATTGATATTGAATAAGAAACACCACTTTTTTTTTTTACACTATTCTTTCCTATACTTTTGACCAATGGTTCAATTCAGGGAAGAAAGAAAAACAAGTTTAAAATTAGAGACAGAATTAAAAAAGGCGGGGAAGATGTGGAATTTGAGGATTTTTCAGTGAACTAGGTAAGGAAGTTCAAGAAAGAAGAAGAATTAATGTTAGGGTGATTGAATTTAAGACGTCCTTGTATTGACCAAAAAGCAATTAATTAGGAAGGCCTAGCTGTGACAAGAGTCAGCTAAAGAAGGCAATAAACCCAGCTTCTACGTTGGAAAAATTAAACGTGTCTTTGCCCTTTTAGGGTTTTCAAACAAAATGCAAGGACATGAGGCGTACTCATAAATATGTTAGGTAGGGGATATTACGAGAAATGTGTTGATTTTTAACTCACGGAAACAACACTAACGAAGGGCCTTTTAGCACCAGAAATTCTGTTCATTGACAACTACCAATGATCATGCAAATTATGGATTTTGTTCTTTTGGCCAAGAACGGAAATTCTGGACCGACTTTAATGAGATTTCATCGACAACAGTTCTCTAGATTCAAACTACTCGCTTGCTTAACCTAAAACTCTTCTGGGTCATCAATAAATATCCATTTTTCCCTCCGTAAACAAACAGACAAGGGAAGAGCATATTCCACTTTCAAGCTTCAACTAGTGCATTTATTTCATCTTACAATTGCTTTCAGATTTTTCCTCTTCTCCAATCAGCAAGATCTAAAAGTTGTTAATAATTTTCTTATCTTCTTTTCCTCAAGAAAACAAGTTTTAGTTAGATGAAATAAAATAGCCGAATAACCATTTTACAGGCGACAATTTGCAGAGACGAGTAAAAATTGAAATCTCTGGTCTTCGGTATTCAAAAAGTAGTTGAGGCAGCATTCGCTCATCCAAACAAAAGTCAAATATAAAGACTAATGGATAAACAAAAGCTAAAAGATTCTAGAAACCAGACAGAAGCAATTTTCCAAAGATAAATTAAGTACATTATAACAAATTCAAGATTAAACTCAAAAGCATCGATATGTCACGCCAAGATCTTACCCTCTAATCTTTATTGGAGCCTTTACTTTTATCTTTATCTTTGCCTTCAATGTTAACAGCATCAGTTACAAGGGCCATTGGTCTTTGATCAAAAACCTCATCAATTAACCCAAATTCCTTTGCCTCTTGTGGGGTCATAAAGTAATCTCTATCCATGTTCTTCTGAATAATATCAATCGGCTGCCCCGTGTGCTTTGCATATAGCTCGTTAAGCGCGTCCCAAACTCGAACAATCTGCTTTGTGTGAATAGTCATATCTTTTGCCTGCCCACTATACCCACCAGAAGGCTGATGAATCATAATTGTTGCATTTGGGAGAGACCGCCTCTCACCCTTGGCACCCGCAGCTAAAAGAAGAGAGCCCATTGATGCAGCTTGACCTAAGCAAATGGTGTTGACTGGTGACCGAATGTACTGCATTGTATCATATATTGCAAGACCTGTTACAACAAACCCCCAAGCATTGTTTTAATAATGCTTATATTTTAACAAATCATTATATCGGATCTCAAATGCTCGTATAAGTTTAGAATCAAATGGATGCATAAAAAACAAAAGGCAACGTATGTGAATCAAAGGCCAACATAATATCTGCAGCATTCAACTAAATCGGACTTAAAACCTTCATGTAGGTCATGACTTATGTCAACCAACACCAGCTAGCTGTAAAAGGTGATGTCAAAATTAGCTAAGCTTAATTCAAACAAATATGGGCGCCCCTTTAATACAAGTTCGATTAGTATAGAATATAAAACTTCCATCAGAGTTCATCAGGGTCCATCATCACTTGATTATCCTAAGCTACAATCCTAGTTCAGCTTTTCTTCAAGGTAATTGAACTTGTATTAAACAAGTCCATATTCGCTCTAATACAGCTAGCTAAATTCGACATGGCCTTCTACGAGGATTGTTGTAAATCTAATTATCCTTAACAAAGTTGGTCCTAATAGCTCAAACGTCAATTTTCCTTTTTTTTTTTTTTAATTATGTTTGTGAGCTCTTGAATTGTTCTTGGTAGTTCCAAGCTTCTAATTGTCGTAGTTTAGATTTTAACATTTCTCATATGAAGGGATTCATATCTAAAATTCCTCTTTGGTTACAAGTAACAACCTTTAACCACCTACACAAAAACTGAAGCAACATTTCTGGTAAGAACCCCGTGTTTTCCACCCAGAATTAAAACCAAATGAAGTACCCGCACAAACATGAAATCGAAAAACCCTTTTCACCTCCTAACCACCACAATGCATTGGCCGTCCCCAAGCCCACCAAGCAGCAATTGCAATCAGCAACATTTAGTTTCCCAAATATGTTTAATCAATTAGGGGCAATTATGCAAGATTCATTTATGGTTTATTAGGTGAACCTAAAAGTCCCTTCAAAGATATGCTTCTACAGAAAACGCTAAGCGAAATCAAGGATTGGAACTTTAAAAGACCTGTCTAAAGGGGGGAAAATCACAAAAAGTTTGCTTATGTTAATAAGCACATACTAAGGGCATGTTCACTTATCATAAATTGAGAAAGCAAGGAAAGTTTTTTTCCTTTTACACTTATTTATGTGTTTATCTACTGAATTAGATTTTTTTTTTTTTTTTTTTTTTTTTTTGGCAATCGAAACAAATCACAAAAACAATTTATACAGCCTTACTAAACTGGTAAACTAATAAATCTATACGCAAGGATAGATATCTTATTATTAAAATATTAGGATTTCCCGTTGCTAGAATCACTAAATACTAGAAACAGAATTGGATTGCTCCGTATCCCAATAAACGCTAGAAAGATTTCTTCTTTCTTCCCCTTTATATTTCCAAAACTCATTCCTTTTATCCCATTACAATTTAGAAAACATACCCTAAGACCAAAAAGTTTAACACTTTAACATCAAAAAGGTCAAATTGGCCATTGAAATGTTTATATATCTCCAAATCAAAGACAAAATTCACCCCCAAATCAACAATTCCGATAAATCGAAGAATGAAACGATTGAACAGAGGTAGTAGAAGAAGGAGAAATGAAGGAAAAAAAAACCTGCAGAGACATGGCCACCGGGAGAATTGATGTACATGTGGATGGGTTTGGAAGGGTTCTCGGACTCGAGGAAGAGGAGCTGGGCGACGACGACGTGGGAGGTGTCGTCGGAGATGGGGCCATTGATGCAGATGATGCGCTCCTTAAGGAGGCGGGAGAATATGTCGTAAGCTCGCTCGCCTCGGGAGGAGTGCTCTATCACCATCGGGATCAGCCCGTACCCGCGAGCCGCCGCAGCCCCACTCCACTTCCGTCTCATGCTGTTCGCCGCCGAAGCCGCCAGCTTCACGCCCGAGATTACGCTCCTCATCGTCTCGACTTGAAGATGTTAAGAGTGAGACGACGCAGGGTGTAGAGTTTCCGGGATTCGTGTCTTCTTCTGGGGACGTATATAGGGCTAATGTATGGAATGAGTTATTTCTCCTTTTTGCGGGGGGAAAAATGGAAACTCATTGAAAAATTCATAACTTTCATTTTAAATGAAGCTTCTCGTCTACATGCTGAAACGACATGTCGTTGTCATGACTTGCCGTCGTTGCCACGTGTCTTTTCTTTTTTTTTTTTTAATGTGAACTGCGCAGTCATACGACAGAGAGTTTGGCCGACTTACTGTCGTTTTAACGGGGATTATATGGCTAAAGGTTTATAATCATTAACACGTCATTTAGTGACAGCCGAAAACGGCACGAAGATCCCACCACAGAAATGTCGTTAGATCCCACCACAGAAATGTCGTTAACGCCCAAAATGCGCGTTTTTTTTTTTTTTTTTTTTTTTGGGTTTTATTCATATTTACAGTTATTAATAATATAAAACTTTTATATACTACAATAAAAAATAAAAAATTATTATAGTGTAAAATTTTCACATGTTGTAATATTTTAAACCACATCCATAATTTTAACCATACCTCCTAAACATATACACTCTTTTATTAGAAGTAAAACGTACATTTCATCGATTTTGAACCAATAAACGATAAAATCTAAAAAGCTCTTTCAACAAACAAAAAAAAAGCCTTTCAAATATACAAGGTGTTTAGAACAATAGTTTAATCCATTACTTTAAAATGTAAACAGTACAAAGCTCTTGCAGTAAAAAAGCTATAGTATAAAGCTCTCATATGCTACAATTCTCTAACTCAAACCAATAATTTAAACTATTCTCTCAAACACCCTATCCATATTTATTGTACTGGCGATTTGATTATATGCCAGCAAGTATATAATTAATGATCAAAAGATCAAGATCTCATTCACCTTTAGTTTAATCCTCCTTTCTTCTGCTGGGTATAAAAACTTATCCAGCTACTGATCTAATGAAACGAAAACAAAAACAAAAATGAGTACAACAAAAGCAAATAGAATCTAAACTCTAATCTCAACTGATAGCATTGCTGCATTGGCAACGTTCCACAAAATTAGATGTTTCAAGCAACAGGACAACATATGTCTAACAAAAAGAACAAGCTCAACAAAATATCACGAGCACAAATAAAACAAGAGTAACATAAAAACTAAAGCTGCGTCTAAAAGAGAGAAGTTCCCTTTCCCTTCTTGTCTCCACCAATCTCAAAGTGCTTGTACCTCTGCAGAATTAGCAAAGAACAAAACCAGCAATCAGTACAAAGTACTAAAAAATAGAAACCGAAAAAAAACTACAGGCAAATGAATCGCAAAGAAACCGATCTTGATCAGGTGCTGAGACACGTGCTTACAAGCTTGGCACTGAAGCCTCGGAACAATCTTCTTCGTGGTTTTGGCTTGTTCAGAAAATTTTATTATCAGGATCATAATAATTTCGAACAAACAGAATCTCATCCAAGAAAACAATCTACAGTCAGATTTTTTACCTTCTTGTGAAAGAGAGATTTGGTCTGGCCTTCATAACTGGATTGTTTACGGTCATAACGACGTTTACCCTAAGCAGCAAGGCTTTCCTTGCCCTTCTTGCACTGAGTCACCTTATGCAAGGTATGCTTCTTGCGTTCCTTATTCTTGCAGTAAGTTTTCTTTGTCTTGGGAACGTTCACCTGCAATAACATTATGACACAACAAAATTCATTCATTTCCAAGGGGTCTTGAAATAAAATTCAAAAGATTCAGCATAATTAAAATCTTGTTCATCATTCAACGGTATAAAGATAATTCTTTAATGAACAGAATTCAATGCAAATCAAACCTCAATAATTCTATAAAAGTATTCTATTATCCAGGCATCTTGTTTCAATAACTTAAAAATCATAACCTAACTTCTAGGCATCATTGGAACAATTGGAAACTCTACTCGGAGTTGTAAACCGGCTAATTAAAAAAAGAAAAACATAAAATATAAGAAGTAACCAGTTGAATTAAAGAAACACTAGACAAAACATAGAAACAAAACAGAAAACCCTAAACGAAATGAAACTTCATTTCAACAAGGGTTAAGCCCACATTACACAACTCAATTATAATTGAAAACATATAAACTAAAGGAACAAAGAACCAAGTATTTAGTCGTTTAAGAGGTTCGATAAAACATAACCAAGCAAATTACATCAAGAATATATGAAAAGAAGTTCAACGCTAACTAAGACAAGCGGAATCCGGAATTTACACAATTTAATTCGTAGATTAATCAATAGGGTCGCAGTTGATGAGAATAAGGAAGCGATGAACAGAATCGGCTGAGAAAAGGAAGAAACAGGTTTACCATGGGTGCGTCGTTGAGCTCTGCGAAGCTTAGGTTTTGAAGAAGTCCAGCGGTGGACAGCCCTGAATAACGAACAAGAACCACATTATATCGCGCAAGGTTTAGGCCCTCAGTAAAGACTGCGGCTGAGTTTTTCGTTGCTGTCTGTTGGGCGGAGTCTCTGTTTGATTGGAAGCTTGTTACACCAGCCCACCTTTAATTAGGCTGAGCCCACAATTGCAACTTATTTGAGAAAATTGTGGTGAACATTGCTTTTTTAGTAAATAACAATTTCATGATATAAACAGCTTTATATCAAAAAGTTGAAATCTTGAGATCACCCATTAAAGTTGCACGAATCTAATAGAGACCTTCATGCACCTGAATGAGTTATAGAATAAAACACAATCGTCTTCATAAATTAAGTAACTCATCTAGTTTTAACTTTCTAAAAACTTACCAAAAATTGACTTTGAACAAATCAAACCAATGAACTCTTTTGAAACAGTTTCCACAAATAAGAAACCACAAATCTGCATTCTTGGACTTACAAAAAAGGGAAACAAAACAATAAGAGTAAGTTGAGCAAATTTCGATAATTCTAAAACTTTTCAAAACTAAATCCAACGAATCCAAACTTATTCTAAATCTAATTCCTACTGCAAACTAACTACAAAATCAAATCAAATAAGAAATCTAACAATAAACAAAGGAAAAAAAAAAAGGTGGTCATATATTCGTTGCATTGAATGCATCAAAGTTTAAGAGATCCAAAAGAAAACAATCTTACGTGTTGCCACTTTTTAAATTAACAGGCTTTATGTTTATTATTCTCTTTTAGCCATAGTTTTAATTTTCCCTTTGATTCAGTTTTGCAACGGAGGATATATGATTAAAAAAAAAGTTGAGGACATGTCAGAATCGTTTAGCAGTCAACATTAAGCCTTTGATATCATTTCCTCACTCGTAATAGTATTCTCATTTCATAGTTTTTTCTATTCTTTGCCTACGCAATGTTTATCCATTATTAAAAAATCCACACCAAATTTGTTTAAAAGGAAAGTAAATTAGACTATTACGATCCTATCCCTCCTATGTGAGAGTATTCTCGTGCACAAATAGTAAACCATAATTAAACGTGAACTTGATAGAACTCGAAAGCAAACCATGGTAAAAATATATAGAAAAAGATGAATTTAACAGATGGGAACTAATGATTCATACGTGTATATAATACCGATTGGGTATTTTTTTTAACCATAGAAAATGAATTTTTTTCCCCTCAAAGTTCGATCTCTATACTTTCCAACGTGTATACTTCCCCAACAGCTCCACAAACGACACTATTTGCTCTAACTAGACAATAAAGCATCTGTATGACCTTAGGTCATTTACACTTGTCCAAACAAAAAAAAAAATGTGTGATTTGCATGACAATAAATGGAGACAAAGAATTAGGACAAGTTATTCAATTCTGATAAGGAAGTAATAGGCATCAATCCTTATCACATTAAGCTGACCTGTGCTCTCTCTTATTCTTCTTGTATCGTTCCCCTTATCTCCTCAAATCAAAGCCTATCTGCTTTCTGCTCATCTCCTTTTATATATAGTAGAACTAGAATGCTCTTTTTAGGGCAGACAAACCAACCTTGAACCTAACCATAAAGGTGCAAAAGAAGGTATTGGTGTCATCAAAATCTTACATCAAAGGTTGTTTGTGGGCCTTTGAACCCTGGCAATATCCAAAGGCGTTAGAGTGGATGATGTTATGGGCAATCCACATGAAATCACCCAATCCATATTCCATTTAGGCTATGCATAAATGAACGTCACTTTGAAAATTTGTTCCCACCAAACCCATTTCTCATTTTTAATTATACATTCACATCTTATTATTTGCCAATTTAGTGTTTTGTTGGAATTTAAAATTCTTCTTGCCCTACAAGAAAAAGATGGATACTAACCCAAAAAGAATAAAGATTAGAAATAATCACATAATATGACCACTTTTGGACTCCCTATTTAATATGTGTTTTTAATTTGATAATTTGACCTCTTCAATAATTTGTGACCAAGATGATGGTAACGACAAGAGAAATGAGCACGACGACCTAGTAGAACTATAGGCCGAGGCGCTCGACCTCTACATTGACTCAAAATAAATGAAAGGCAAGCATGATTGGCACCTTCAGACCCTAAATGTAAAGAATAAAGAGTGAAAACTCAAATTAAAGAGAAACAAAAAGCAACAACGAAACCACCGAAAGGCATCAAATGGGAGTTTCTAGAGTTAGGCTAAGGTTAGGTTTGGAGAGAATTAGAATCTAGAGTTCAGGATTTACTTTTATATGGTCTATTTTCCTTAAACTTCAACCCTCTTTAAAGTCTTCTCTAAAGAATTTGCTGAATCTAGCAACAAGTCTCGAAAAGCTATCGTAATCAGGCAATTCATGAAAAGAGATATATGATCAATCCGTCTTTAAATACTTACTATCTTTTTGCTTGGGAATTCTATCTCGATGAGATGAGGGGGGATTTATGGAGAAGAAGACAAGAGAGGCGTGAGAGAAATCGTTCAATGGTCAAGAAAATGGGGGACACATCTCCGTGGAAAGCTGGACGCAGCAGGAATCTCAATGTGAAGAGCATGAAGAAGATAAGAATAAGAGAGGAGTGGCATGGGACAACAATGGTCAAAAGAGCTAGGAGATAGCAGATGAATAGTGCAAAAAGGGAGAATCTGAACTATAGAGAGGGGAAATATTATGCAAAATACGTATGAAGGTGGAAAAAAGGAGGGCATGAACTTAGAGTGCGTTTGGTTGCAGTGGCCAAATGGTCATAGTAATGATAATAAGAATGGTAATGGAATAGAATGTAAAAAAAAGTTGATTTATTTGTTTGGTTGTAATTTTAGGAATATTGTGGAATAGAATATGAATATTTTTATGTTGACAAAATTTTCCTAAATTATAACACTGATATTTTATATTATTATATTAATATAACTAACATGTTATATATATTGTAATACAATATAACAAAACTATAATTATACAATATATAATATTACTATGATATAGAATGTAATAATATTAGAATAATGGTTAGTATATAGAATATTATAAAATGTACGTACATTATTATAATTATATTAATAATTATATTTTTTTATTGTTATAACTATTAAAATATAAATATATGATAACAAAATTCTATATAATAATATTATGATAATGGTCAAGTTAAAGGATATTATAAAATGTAATTATAATATTATAATTATATTATATTGTTATAATATATAAAATATAAATTATAGTATCACATAAAAATAATAATATTCAATTATAATCTAATTACAATATTACAAAAAGATTATATTATACTAATATAATAATATATTATATTATATTTTAATAATTATAAATAAATTATAATTATAATTTGCAATCATAGTGTATAATACAATAGATAATAGATAATAATATTAGAATCATAATAATATATTAATATTAATATAATATATCATAATCATATTTAATTATAATATTCAAGGGTAATTATAAAAAAAGAAGAAGAAGAAAACAACTTAAAATGGCTATTCCTTCCATGTGAGGAAGGAATGATGATTTACTCACATGATGGAAAAGTCATTTCATTTAAAATGATTATTCTTTTTCCAAAAACCAACCAAACGTTAGAATGAAGCGTCATTCGTTCCCTTTCTATTCCTTTCCCCTAGCCAAACACAACCTTAGAGTTGGATTGTTTAATTCTCTAGCTGCTCATTTATTCCGAATTATTCTTATACCAAACATTGATTGAAATGGTTTGGGATATTTTTAGTTAGGCCATATGGGCTAAATTAATTAATCAAACACACGGATTGTCGTTCTGTCCTGTTTATGATTATTGATATGATATCACTCAGCATGTGATTTATTTTATATAGTTAGTTATGAATTTGTATAACTGCTTTTATAGAAAGGTCATCAAAGTCATTTTAGGAGCTTATAATATGCTAAAATCCACAACCGATATATATTTTTTAACCATAGAAAGGTGATTCGGTAATTTTATAGATTTATGTGCAAGTACGAATCTACGGACCCTTTTTTAAACCATAATGAACGTATGTGTAATTAATTAAAAAAAATTACCCATGATGAGCGAAACATTGAGGTCAAATCTATACTAGCTGAAAATGAGGACTCATCCAGAAGAAAAAGGTCATGCTTGACAAGACAAAAATCCGAGGTATGCTTTTCTGTCTGTTCCCTTTCAAACTCTATTTGTTCGGTTGACAACGATGAGGACAACATAAACGGACCGGCTTGTAAGATGGGCCAAGAACATTTGAGCCCGGTCCACATCCATCCGAAAAGTTGCCACCGCCTACGTGTTCCACGTGCAGATCGCGTGACAATCCCAACGCCAAAGAGCAAAAGTGCATAGAAAGTAAAAGTTGAAACTTGAAGCTACACAAACTTCTAGAAGATTTCCAGGCCCAGTTACTTTTTGCCATTTTCACAAGATTTGACGTTTGTATATGTGCATCAAATCGACACAAAAATCATCATCCAGCTCACTTTAGCAAAACAACTGACCTAGCCACTAACATGCACTCCCCCTAAATATTTTGCCTCTCTGCTCAACTTTAAAATAGACATTCAAAAAAACTACAGAAATAACACTAACGAATTTTTTATCTTCCTTTCATTTTTATAAGATTAGATTAGATGTAGTAGCATGTTATCGTACATTAATCTTAAACACAAAAAGCTATTATTGGACTAAATAAATTATAATAGCAAACATAATCTAACTTTTTTTATTTTGAAATTACTGATTTGCAAGCTCTTCTTTTTTTCCTCTCCAACTTTCAACATGGGCACTTAAAAAAAAGCACAACTTCACAATGGACTGCTATTTCATTTTTTTTTTTTTCCAATTTCACAAAATTACACATAATGTTTTTAGAACAAATTTACAATAAAAAGCCATTATCGGCTAACTTTAGCAAAAACAAGTAACAAAACCACTATTATGCACACACCCCCTTTCACTGTCCAACTCCGAAATGGGCATAAAGAAAATGCTTAGACACACCTTTACTATCGCACCACGACTGATAAAAGATAATCCTCATGTTATGAAAACTCTCTTTTATCGGTGTGTGGTCGGTGTGTAGTGTTAGACATTACCGATTCTCCTAACATTTAAGAAAGAAAAAAAATACAAAACTTCACCTCCTAACATTTAAGAAAGAAAAAAAATACAAAACTTCACGATTATGAATTAATCCTGTGATTATTCCTCTCAAGAAAGCCTTCAAAAACCACCTTCTTCTTATTCTCTTCGGAGCCCAAATCCAAGCTTCTCTCCCTCCCAACTGTAACTCCACCAGAATCAACGGCGGAGCTCAGCCGTGGGAGGAAGAACAACCATGCAGACGTGCAGAGGATGGCGCAGAGCCGGCCCCATGTAATCATTATAACCAGTGTCACCATCACAATCGACATGCCCACCATCGGTTCAAACCGCCTTGCGAAGGTCGACTCGCTTCGCCATCGGTCTGGCTTGGTCTGCGCCACTTGCGGGTTGTCCCGGTTCGGCCCTGCCTTGAACGAATTAGAGTGCCGGATTGTTCGAGCCGGCTTCAGCTTGGCCTGAACCGGTGAACCCGGCTGACTCGAACCGGCTCTTATCGACTCAATTTTCCGGCTGAATGCAAGCCGCTTCTGGATATTACACGTGGCGTCCTTGGATGGATGTAAAGGACTCGAGTTTTTCCGATTCTCAAGGTTGGTCTTTTGTGCAGAACTGTACTTGATCTGATAAATTTTATTACGTACAATGTTCAGTTCGACAAAACGTGCCTAAAAAAGAGTAATTATGAGTTTAATTGTCGCATAAAGTACACCAAAAAGATCATAATTATTCCCTCAAATAAAAAACCTTTATAGATTTTATGAAGAAAAATAAATTTTATTATCGCATTCTTCCAATCATAATAAGAACTCTACGGTGGAATAAATTTTTATTAGTCGAGTTAAAAAAAATATTTCTGCCGCCAATAATTACTCACCCTTATTTCCTTCAAGGGGAAAAAAAAATACTCACCCTTAATTAAAACAGAAAATTTACAAAGAATTTCACAAATTTTGTTTTCAGTTTTCATACCTCGAGAGGCTTTTGTTTCGGAGCGGGATCAGGTGGAGCCGACACCACGATCTCGGTCTCATTCGGCAACTGACTATTGATGATTGAAGCGTCCCGTCGTTTAGAGGGGAGCTTCTCGGGCTTAGGCTTAGCCTTTGACTTTGACTTGGGCTTCGACGACCTACAAATTTTACCGTGATCCTTCTGCGGTTTCTCCGATACGGTGGTGTCCAGTAGCGGCACGGTTTTCACACCTGAAGGGCTCTTCAAGCGGAGCCTCGACCAACAAGGGAACCGGTCCATCACCTTCTTCTTCTGGTCATAACCTGCATCATGATCTGATGGGCTGATCATGATTATGTCCTTTTCTGACTCTTTCTCGGGCAAATAATTATTTTTCCTGGAAAATCCGAAGCAGCAGAGAAAAGGGGAAGAAGAAGAAGAATTTTCGCGTTTGGATTGATCATGATGGGTTTTCTTTTGGATTTTGGCCATGGAAGAGAGAGAAAGAAGAGTATGGCATGAGGAGTTAATCAAGGTTAGAGGGCTTGCGGCTTTGAAGAGTCGCTATACGACCTCCAAGTCATAATCACTAATGAGTTTCAGATTGTATTAGGATTTGTGAAAAAAATTAAATATAAATTATTCTAAATAAATAGTAACGTCATCATTGCTCCATTTTAATTTTGGATTATTAATTTTTTTTTTTTTTGAGATTTTGCAAATAATAACGTGTTTCGTTGGTTAGGAGGGGATGACTTGGACTTTGGTGGCTGCAAGAAATTCTAACACGTTTTCACCTTCCACCTTATGTTTTTGTTGCTCAACGCTTGCAATTGGCGATGTTGCATGTAAATTGGAAAAAGAAAAAGGGGCTTTTCTTTAATTTACTACCTTGCAATATCAATCACAAAGCTTATCCAATATCCTTCAACTCTGCTATGCTAACTTTGATGCAATTAACATTAATTACTAGGACTCATTAAAATTGCAAAATTTTTAATAGCTAAATATTAGGCAGTTTAGGCAAAGGGGTTTCTAGAGTACGATTGTTTTACTAATTGGAACTTTTTTTTTCAAATTAGTTTTACTACAGTATTTCTTCTTTTAATTTTTAAAGGTTAGAATAGATGAAACAAATGCCCCAATATTTTATCATCTTCTAGCCATCACAAAGCTTGTTCAACATCCATAAACTCTACCATCCAAACTGATTATTTTATGCAATTAATATTATTAGGAAAAATTCTCCGATGGCTACTTGTAGAGCAATTTTTTTTTAACAATCCAATTAAATTTTAAAAAGTTTTAACGTATGAGTGTTTATGTTAAAACTAGGATACCACATCGTACAAAAATGCTTCTTTACACTTATAAAGCAGGCCGTTATGTTTTTTCAATGATTGGAACTATTTCAAAATGGAAAACTTCCAAAAAAGTATTATGATGTTACATTTACAAGATAGTTGAGTTTTGTTAAAATTTCAAGGGAAGCTTCGTAGAACAAATGTCAAAAATAATAAGGTTTTTTTTTTTTGTTCTACTGTGTCATTGATATCTTACAACACTTAAAAAACAAACAAACAAACAATATGGGATTCAACTTGATTGAGTGGTACAGTAAATTAATATGATATCTTAATGTATGCTATGAAATAGTCCTCCATCCACCTCCTTCCAAGGGGAAAAAAGAAATTTAATATAACTTGGGTGTCATGCAAGTCGCAATATTCTAGCTAGGATGTCATGTAAGTCGTAATATTCATGTTCAAGAAAATCCATATGTGGAATACCAACTGTGGTTTCATTATTATATCTAACAGTGGCTAATATTCCTGTGGTCAAAACATAAAATAAAAATAAAAATAAGAAAAATAAGCTATTTTGATCCGATCAACCAAGATTTGTACGCGTAGACATGCGTGTGGTGTTCTTGGTCAAACCCCATTCTATGCAAATGGTATGTTCCAACTTCCTTAAGAAAACTGAAAACTACTAATCCGTAGTTATGAACATCTCAATATCAAATACCAGAGGCTTCAAAATCCCCACCCACAGGGTTTTTTTTTCTCGATAAAAAAATCTCATGGAATTCAAGATTATATAAATATGTGTGTGGTTTTAACAGGTATGTTTTTAATTAGTATTGTGAATATTAACCGTGTGATATGAATCAAACAATTGTAACATATTTAGTAATTGATAAAAAATTTATGATAATTAATTAGATTAAATTCTTATTACACCACGTTATATATATTTTTATAGTAAATATATTTATTAGAAATATACCAACTAAAACAAGTGTGTGTATATATGTGTGAAGTTATCTAATTATTAGAATTTCTTCAACAAATCGTGCTTTCTTATTTCGTAATTTTGGATTACAAAATGATTATAATTTTTATTATGGCAGCCCATTAGTATAAACTTTTAAGGAAAGGATTGGAAATTGGCTACACATTTTTTTTATTAATTTCTTTTTTAAAAAAAAGCTGTACATTTTCAATAATTTCACTTCTTTTCAATTATTTCAATTAAGCCATGTAAATTTTCAATTTATTTCATTTATTTAATTTCATTTAAGCCATGTGTCATTCAAGTTATTTATTGAACTTGCTCAATCAGGATCAGGTGCCCGTTCTAATTTAGTTGTATTTTGATGAATTGGTGATACTTGATGGTTACGTATATATTTGATACGATCAGCTATATGGCCAAGAAAGTCTTTTTTTTTTTATCTAGCCAACTTCATCGAAATTTTCCAAGAAAAGAAAGGGATTAAAAATTTTGGAGTGCATGGGAATACTGGACATATCCACCATATTATATATATAAAAAAATTAATGTATTATTTAAGCTTAATTATATAAAACAAAGCTGTCAATGTTTGAATTATGTGGAGCCATTTGAAAATTATTGCTTTGTAACTCTAGAGTTTAGCCCACCCTCAATGGATGACTTTTGACATTATGTCTAATAGGCATGTGTTTAGAAGAATAGTTCAAATCAATAATTTGAATTGTAAATAATATAAAACTCTCACATGCTATAGTTCTCAAACTTAAACTTAAAATTAATGTATTGTTTAAGCTTAAAATAAAAAAATTAATGCATTCTTTAAGCTTAATTATATAAAACAAAGATGTCAATGTTTGAATTACGTGGAGCCATTTGAAAATTATTGTTTTCGTAACTCTTAAGTTTAGCTCACCCTCGATGGATTACTTTTGACATTATGTTTAATAAAGTGTTTAGAAGAATCGTTCAAATCAATAATTTAAACTGTAAACAATGTAAAACTATTACACGTTACAGTTTCAAACTTAAACTGATAGTTTAAACTATTATCCTAAACTCGCTATTAAAATAATTTAAAATGGTTATTCTTTTTTTTTTGTCCTATTTCTCTAGTTTTTTTTGTTAAAAATTATTACTTGTTAATTACACAACTAAGAATTTTAATAGCTTTTTGGTCAAGCAGAGCGTTACATCAAATGTTAAAATTATTACTTGTTAACAAGACAACTAATAGCTCCTTTGTCAAACAGGGCATTACATCAAACAAGCAATTGTACTTCATGAGCATTACGTCCGATAACTTTTGATGCAAGTAATTACACAGTTGTTTATTTTTCAAATTGAGGATGATGAGATTCAAATTATTACCGCTAGATTTCATGCCTGCAATCACTTGGCGGCTCTAAATTGTTGAGACCATAGATTAATAAGAAAAACAAAAAAAGGGAGTTTTTTTTTCCTAATACTTGAATTATAGTAATTAATTTGAAGGATTAAACTTCGTTTGGCAAAAGGGTTTTTTCCCCTACAACTTGTGTTTATAAAAAGTTTTTTTAAAAAAATGAGACATAGAGAGAAGGTAATTCCTTTGAATGAATTTTTGCCGATTCTTTATTGATGTGAGAGTGTACTTAAAAAAATTAAAAAAACTAAAGAGTACAAGATATACAAAAAAGCCGTGACAATTTTTATTAAACCCACCAAATAATTCCAATCACGTTTCTAAACAGACAAAATGACTCCTAAAATCAACGAGCTACAAAATTTACAAGTACTACCAATGGTATTTTATACTATAGCAAATTTTTGTTTTTTACTATAACATGTGAGACATTTACATTATAGATTAATCGCATAACTATACCTTATAGTTTTTATTATTTCTCAATTTGTTTATCTATTTTTAGAAACTACAAAAGTATCATTTGAATGTGAAAAAGTTGTTTCAATTTTATCCATTTCAGACTTTTTTGACTTAAAAACATGGAGATAAGATAAAAATACTATTTACTAAACCTAATATGTTTAAGAAATATGTGTTTCTCCTTTAGAAAAATTTAAAATAGCATATTTTAAAATTTAAAAAGTCATAAAATTTAAGATTTTTTTAGAAATTTGATGTATTGTTTTAGGATTTTTTATGTTTTGAATATATAAAATATTTATCATAACTATTTAAGGGTGATCATGTTCTTTTGTCTAATTTATTCTATTTATGGGGATGAAATTGAAATAAGTTTTTAAAATTTCAAAGATACCTTTGTAGTTTCTAAGAACAAATGGACAAATTAAAAAATAATAAAAATTAGAAGGTACAATTATGTAATTAACCTACAACTATTTAATAACTAAAAGGTTAGTTCTAACCATGCTTACCAAAGACCCTATGTATAATTGGTATTGTTATAGTGTAAAGCTTTTATATGTCAAGTAAATGTATTTTACAGTATAAAGCTCTCATATATTACAATAAAATTGTTTCAACTTTTAATTATAATTATGTTACCAAACATACTCTAATTCTGTAGACTCCCAAAGATTTGTTTCCTTATCAGTCCCCAATTAAAGGGATCTTAAAATTCGATAGTTTTAATTTCAAGGGCCGTCCATTAAAGTTGAGATACTCTGCATAAATGTGGCCTAAATCGAACTCACCCACCTCCACTCTTATCTTGTATTTGTTTGTCACCCTATTTCCACCCGTCATGAATATCATAGCTTTGTATGGTTAACGGCCTACGTATTAGCTCTATCAAATATACATACTCCTCTAAGACATTCCAACCATATATAGATATAGTTATCACGCCTCGAAATTTAGGAAGTAACGTGACAGATTAATTAGATTAAATAAATTAAATTTTTATTAAAAGTCGTCATTTTAAAAGATATTAAGTCAATTATAAGAATGTGGAATATTTAAAACTTTTTAAGATATTTATTAAAAAAAAAGCAGGCAAAGCAAATTAAAATATTAAATAAACAAACACTATTGGGCCCATCGGACTCGCATTAGTGTGTACACACGGTATCGATAATATTAGATACACGACCACAGTCCAAACAAAAGGAAAATAAATTAAAATATTATTTATAAATAAATACCCTAGATAGTAATGTCCTAATCTTGTAGTTTCTTCCTAGTTTTTCAGTCTTCCCTAAGTTGAATTCTACCTAAAAGGAGGGAAAGGTTTTAAACAAAAAAAATGTGAGTGAAAGGCTTAGTAGGACTAAGCTTTTAAAAACATTTAATTTTAAACATATAATTCATTTTGCCTGCCGAACCTATGAACCCGGCCTGTCGAACTGAAAAAATATGAGAGGTCCAAGACTTCGATTCTAGGCCTCTCCAAGCTCAAAAATCAATTCTAAACCTGTTTTTCAAGTCCTAAAGCATTTATAACATTCATAAATGATTAAAAAAACCATGCTAGAACATATTAAAACACATTTAAGCAAGATTTATATAGAAATTTTTGAAGAAATCTGAAAATGGAGAAAAAGAGAAAAACTTGATTTAATCCAAATTTTGTGAAATCAAGCCTAGATTCTAGATGATTTGAGTTCTACTAACTTAGATTAAGGGTTTTCTAAACTCAAAAAACTCGGATTACAACATTTTAAAGAGATTAAAAAATTTGAGATAAAAGTTTAAAATTTGAAAAATAAAGAAAACTAACGTCGAATCAAAGATTAAAAATCAAGTTTATGGAGACCAAATCGTACTCCTCGCCTCCTAATCTAGCTAAGAATTAAGCTTGAACTCAAAAATTTGAATCAAAATAGAGAGAGGGAGAGAGGGCAGCATGGGAGAGAGGGAAAAGAGAGAAAAAGAGAGTCTGTGAGAGATTGAGGGAGAGGGAGAGTGAGAGAGAGAGGGATAAATTGAGAGGGAAAAGGCAGTTTCCAGAGCAAAACCATATGCTCCGGCACACAGTTTTGTAATTGTGACGTATTGGATATTTGACAAATTGTTTTATTTCAAATTTTAAAATAACATATAAAAATAATTAAAAGTGGGATAAATTTAAAATACAATAAAATACTTAAATTAAGTTCAAATTTACATCAAGGCATATTAGTCCACCATTTAAACACTAATCATACTTAATTAAATTTCTGGGTGTTATAATAGTTCACCAATATAAATCACATTGAATATTGGTTTCTTTTAAAGAAAAAACAAAAATAAAAAAAATCACGTTGAATAGTTCATTTGTACTTGAATGGATAACTAATTAATAGAGTATATACAATTTTTTTTCAAGTTTTCTAAATTTTATTACAAATTTTACGGTTCATTTCTTTTTGTATGATTAACATATGCAACAACTGATCTAGTATTTAAAAAAAAAATTACGGTACGTTGTATTCTCTGTCGTTTACCCAAAATTAAAAACAATACTATTTTCTTAAAAATTTGTCTCTTCGTCCTCTTCAAAATGCACAATATTGCATCCTTCGTGACTGCAGGCTTCTTCATTAATGAGAAATTGGAAACATATATATCATATATACACATATATTATTACGAAAATTTGTAGCCAATCAGCTACTAGCTTCGTTTATTTTCGAGATTCTACTTTCGGAAGTAGTTTTCTCGTTTAATGATAAAAGTATTACGCTTTTACAAATAATACATAAACGAAGAAAAAAAACCATTTAAACAGCTAGCATATGAAGGGGGAAAAGATATTTTTATTATAGTGTGCGCAATGTTTATTGAAGAAGATTAGTTCATCTCAGACAGAATTGTGGTCAAATTATATGCAGACAGCTAAAAGAACGCAACTAACCCTCTCAATCAACTACTAGGAAATAGAGTCGAAGCAAATCGCTACGGTTGCTATATCTAAATTCTTAATTGTAATATAGATAAATGTGAATCCAAAAAAAAAAAAAAAAAGGCTTAATTCGAACGTGATGGTAGCGACATATGTCGTGAATCCCATGTATGATCCTCAAGCATGAATCACATGAATGTCCAATAAAGACAAAGTAATTGTTTTCATATAGTTGTTTTTTTTCATAGCAATAATTTATTGGGTTGCTTGTTTATTTACTTATTTTTGCCTATTTTATTTATAATCCACTTGATTAATAGGTTGTTTGAGATGGTGGTTTAAACTTTATGGTTCCAACCGTAAATAGTGTAAAACTCTCATATGCTATAGTGTCAAGCTTTTTCATGTTACAATGTACGTTTTAAAGTTTGTGGTTTCAATTATTATTCCAAAAATCCTATAAAGTAGCCGCAGGGGCACCATTATAATGGTGGTAGAGAAGGAGCTTAAGAGGTGCAGAGAGAAGGCCATCGTAGCTATAAACTTGACTTTTTTTTTTTTGAAGTTCATGTGGTAGGAACCCTGAAACTTAGATTTTCATTTTCATTGAATATTTTTTCTATATGTATTTGCAATTAATTAAGGTGCTATAATGTTCTTAAAAAAGGGTTGGGGTTATTAATTCATAGGGAAATTTTGATATTTTATACGTCGAAAAACAGATAGAAGGTATAGATTTTTTTTTTTCTTTTGAGTGATAAGATATCTTGTGAACATTATCCAACTTAAATCTTATCTCATCTCATTATATAATGAATGTGCAGAAGTTAACTTATTGACCAATACATACACATATATATATATATATATATATATATATTCCCTTTACGATCCCATGCTTTCTTAATTTTTACTCACATCGTTCAATAAAAAAAGATAATGCTATGGAAGCTTCAGTCTTGGGGAGCTCCACAACCAAAGATACAACCGTGAGACCCCCAAACCAATATTTTTTTCCTTTTATTTATTGTGTTTTTGTTTTCTATTTATACTCCCCTTTTTCTTGATTTTTACTCGTTTTTATATAGTCTAATAAAAGAGTGATGCTATTGGCACGAGGAGCTATGCATGACCCCCAAGACATACTGTAGGGTTGGATTCTAATGTTGGGACTCATCATACTAAAATAAAGTATAATCTTAGTGCAAAGTTAAATCACAAAACTAACACATAAAATGGCTGGCCGAGCTATGAAAATGTTCAGTCAGGCACAATGAAATACAAAAGAATAAGTAGGATATAATTAGAGTTATCTATTATTACGTGAGAAAAGAAATATAACATTTTGTTGAAGGGGACTGCGCCTACAATTTTTTCTAATTTATTATAATTAGAGACATAATTATAAATTTTCAACATTATATCTTCAAAAACGATTTTTTCAGTTAGGCACAATGAAATACAAAAAAAAAAAAAAAAAAAAGAAAGAAGAATATAATTAGAGTTATCTATTATTAAGTGAGAAAACAAATGTAACATTTTGTTGAAAGGGACTACGACTACAATTTTTCTAATCTCTTAGAGACATATTTAAAAATTTTCAAAAATATATCTTCAAAAACGATTTTTCCCCAAAATATCAGTGGGACACATCCACCCATGGACAAAATATGATGTAGTTCAATTTGACTAATCATTATTAGTATTATTATCACTTTGGTGAGAAGTCCAAATTCTTTCCTTCTTATGGAACCTCGGCAACATAGACGAGGGAGGCAGTGGAAGCTCGGCCTCGGCTTGCCTTAGTTGGGATGTTGGGCTACTAGGGCCTTATTAGAAATGACGCTGTTGCCGTCCTAGGGAAATTGTAATAACTAATACTTTTTTAAAAGTTATTGAAATAAATAGCAGATTTTAAAAATATTTATAGTAAATAGTAGATTTATAACATAAATAATTTATTTACTCTCTTATTTACAATTTAAATAATTCCTCATTTGTATAGTAAATTAAACGTGTAAATAATTTATTTTTCCCTTATTTATTGCGTAAATAAGTTTTTATTTACACAATATTTAAGCAATAAATAAATCATTCATATCGTAAATTTGCTATATACTACACATATTTTTAAAATCTGCTATTTAATTTTACAAGTTTCAAAAATTTGCTTCCCTCAATCTCCCTCCGTGTAATCTAGGGGTGAACATCGGGCGGGTTGTATAGGTTTTATAGATTTTTCAAGTTACTTGATTAAAGTTCAAATGAGTTGATTATAAATCTAAATCTACGCAAAAAACCCAAACTTTAAAAGCAACCTGCTCAATGAAAATTTAGGTGGATTGGATGGGTTGATCGGATTATACGTTAAAAAAATCAAAATATCAATATACTAAAATAAGAACTATATATATATAAGACTAAAATTCATCAAATATTGGTTATCTCATAAAGTTCCAACATTATCGCAATGTCATGAACCAATGTAAAGGTAAAAAATTTGCAAAACAAGTTCAAATAATAAGTCATAAGCTAGCAAACAAAGCATAATGAAAAATGAGAAAACAAATATATTTTTAGTCAATAAATATCAACTAAAACAAATATGCTGCTCAATTGCTAATCTCCAAGTCCAAACATATCCACTCAAACAACTTTTGTATCCAAGGGAAAGGGATTTTTTGAAGTGACAAAAGAGGTAGTAGGGCCGTGACTTGTTGTGACGACCCGTCCTTCTTCGAGCCGTACTTTAATATTTTCCTTACTTACATAGCTATAGAAAATCTCGGAACAACTTTTTTTAAAAAAAAAAATAACATTACGCTCATGCATAAGCAAACTTACTTTGAATATATATTTCCCTTACATAACATTTTTCAAAATGTTTGATCTTACTTGTATGACATTTTAGTTTATATTTAACACCTACTCTTAACAAGTTCCAAATATATTTAATTTACATATAAAGTGAAAGCATTCCAATGGTGGTATCCATACCCTGTTTTATACATTGCTCATGTCCAAACCGCCCTCTCATAAGTGAATCTGTTTTGATATTACAGTTGATTTTCCTACAGCATGAAATAACTAAGTGAGTTTATACTTAATAAGTCCAGATATAGCCCACATGCCCAACCTACTTGTATGTATTATCCACTTATGCTTGTTTATAAACATTCTCTATTCTCTTTATCTTTCATTTTTAACTTGGGCCCTAGTGTTCGTAGCATATGTGCACATCGTAATACCATGACCAAAACATAACTTAGAACTCCCCCTTAAGTCAGGAGATGGTACAACACCTTTCTTTTTGTCTGGTGATTCAATTATCAGCTTGTTAAATTAAGGTTGCCATACCATGCATGATGATCTATCTAATTATAGCATGTGCACACCATTCACATTTTAAGTTGTACAATACACATAAATATATTTAAATGACTACTTGATCTCATTCACCTTCTATTCCACAGTGTAGGTGGGGTCTTGGACTTACTTGAGTGTGCTATAGCGTAGGCTAACTTGAAGTCCCTCTACTAATCGCCTAGTGTCCTGCCAATTTTGTCATTATTATCCAAATATCTCTATTTATCTATGCGTCGATTAAATGTAGTCGACAATTACCAAACTGGGTCATTATTCAACTAATAACTTCCAATCACTAAGGGTTGGATTCCTCTTGGATCACGCTGCCTTGTCATTACTAACGAAGGGCGATAAATGCTTACTAAAGATTTTTTTTCCCATTTCGGCTATTCTGGGGTCCATTGGGGCCATTTTGAGAAAAATGACATTTTTGTCCTTAACTGGCCTTTTAAAACTTCTTGAGCCCCTTTTTGCTAATTCAACACAAAATGTTACCTATTGGCAATAGAATAAAAGTTCAAGATATTGGGTCCCTTATTTTGCAATGAAAATTGAATTTTAACAAAACTTTACAATTTTGTGCCCAATGTTAAAAATATTAACAAATTTGCCCGTGGGACCAAAATAATCTTTTTACACTGTGTGTCCTAATTTTTCACAAGGGTTAAATTCTTCTTGAGTCTCTTAGCCAATTTCCTTTTGCTTAAAATGTTTTTACCCTTTTACTTTATTGAAGTTTTGTGATAAAAATTTGTAAAATTCATATTTCATAAACCATTGTGAATTTTGACAAACTGTCGATGACGTCTAACAGTTTTGACGAGATCAACAACTTCGTATTTTAACTTTGTTGAAATTCTCACTACACAGTGGGGTTTTTGGCCTTTTTTCAAATATGCTGAGCTTGTGAAAATCTTTTCAACTTAGTCCTTTGGTATATTTTACAAAAATCAGTTGTTAAACAACATACATACCATTGTTTAGACAGTTTCTATACCTCCTTTAGCAAAAACTCATGCCAAATTTCAACTCAAAAAAAAAAAAAAAAAAACTTACAAAGTTTACTAAATTTTTCTTAGTTTTAAAACCAAATAGAATTTCTAATATATAACCCCCTAATTCAACTTCCAATCACCATCACAAGCCTTAAAATTGAGTAAGCATACCATGAACTAACCTAATTAATTACATGCCATTCTTAGAACAAAGTAAAACAATTCAACGCAAAACAAAACAACTTGAAAATTAGAGAATAGATTTTACCAAAAAGTTAGATAAGCTTGGGTCCTCCAACAAGCTTGATTTCCACCCCCTAGACATAGGTCATAGAAAGAGATTTTTTTTTTAATCAATATTTCTCCCTCAAACCCAAGAAAACCATAGAAAGCTTAAGGAAAAGTTTAGTTTTTACCTTGAAAGTTTAAAGAAAACTTGAATCTTGCTCTGGACCTTGATCTAAAACTTTGTTTGGAGTATGTTTTTATGAAAAAATTATTTTGAGAGAGAAGGGTTTGGGGCTGCCAAAAATGGAGGGGAAAAATGAAAAAAAAAAATTGTTCACATTAACTTAAATCATGATTCCTTTACTTAGATCTTTTTTTTTTTTTAACCTTGGTGACTCACCATTTGCCATCATTTGGGTAATAAATTAGCTTACTCTTGGCTTTATATGATTAGGCCACATTAAGAGGTGTGGTGGCCCAATCCACATTCTTTGGGTGTCCACTTGTTATAACCCATTAACTTTACACAGTGTAATTTTACACCGTATAGTATTTTTCTCACATTGTTAGGGTCAAACTAGACAAAGAATTTACTTATTTTCGCAAACATAGTATTTCATACTTATGTGTTTTTACTTTAGCAATGCACTTACACTGCATCATACTCCTTTTATATTGTTTTGGGTTTAAGCATTCCTTCCCACATTATTTTATACTTTAATCATTTATTAGTTTACATCACAATACTATAATTAATTGTGATATAAAATTCATTTTAAGGATGTTAATAAAATTTTTTCGAGCATTTAGGCTTACAAAATTTGTATTTAACAATATCTAAAATTGCATAAAATTTACAGTCAAGTTTCCTATTAATGTTGTTTATATTTATGTTTTTGTAATTTACAACAGTACAATTTTTATAAATAAATTCATTACTTAAATCCAGATAAATACTAAATTTGATTATGAATTTTTCTTGAGCCTTACACTTGTGACCAAAACGGGACGTATACTCGAAAGTGGTCAAATAGAAGTATTTTTTATGGCATTATGTAGTGTGTATTAAAACTAAAAGAAGTTTGAAACCAAAGAATTCTATATAAATTATAAAGGTTTTTTTTGAAGTATAAGATTTATTAAAATTACAATATATATATTTTTAATAAATATTGTGCACATAAGTCCTATTTGGAATAGCTTAAAATAAGTTTTCTTTGGCTTCTTTAACCCAAAGGTAGCTTTTAAGCTTGTTTGGATGGACAAGTTATTATTTAGGTTTTTGGTTTTTGGTTTTTATAAGCACTTTTAAAATAAGCCACTAATTTGGTACTTATGAAAATCTTTTTTATTTACCTTTTCACCCTATATTTGTGAATAACAATTTGTAAATTCTATATGTCTATATATATCTACATATTATATCACTTTTTATAACGATAAGGCTTTTAACTTATTTTATCAAACATGTTTAAAAGCTCTTTTAAAATCAAAAAGCATTTTTTCATATACCATCCAAATACTAATTTAAAAACTTTAACTTATATTTATCTCCATCTACTACTTAAAAGCAAAAGCACATGCTATCCCAAACATGCCTAAACATTACAATTGGGTGGGTTTGAATTATTTCAAATTATGAAAATTCAACCCTAATCAGCCACTTGATAAAAAATTAGATCGGTTAGGTTGATGTCAAATTTTATTCGAATTCAATGGAGTTGAATTATTTCAGATTTTATTAGGTGGGTTAAATCGGAATCGTCAGATTCTTGGATTTTTGGTTCACCCCTAGTGTAGGGTCAATTTGAGAAATATCACCTATGTGGCATTATTTTCCAAGTTTACCATTTTTAGGAGAAAGTTTTAAATATATCACTTTCAAATAGTATAAAGACATAGTATTTTGGGTTAAGATTGGACAAACAAGTATTAGATAAGGGTATTTTATATAGTGTTTGGTAATATGAGTTAAAACCAAAACTTTTAGTTGTTACAGTATCCAGCTCTCATATGCTACTTGTGAAGAAAAAACATGCTACAGTGTAAAGCTCTCATACGATACAGTTTTTTCAACTAAAATTGGTTATAATCATTTATTCTAAACAATACTCCCAAGCACCTTATTAACATTTTTGGTTATAAAATATGTTATGACTAGAAAAAAAGAAGAAGGTAGAACACAATAATAATAATAATAATAAAGACCCGACATACCATCTAATTTACTCTTTTGTGTAACCACAGTCGTATAAGATCGGGTCGGGACCGTGTAATAGCGGGCGGGTTCAATTGGTGATCTCCCTGTCCCGTGGGTTTTGATTTCGTGGGCCCCATCCTATAGCCGCCAAGTAAGAGTTGCACGAGAGAGATAACAGAAACTCAAGTCAAACCAAATTTGTGTTCCCTTTGAACCCCTTGAACTCGATTGAGCGCAAACAAATTCAGTATAGACAAGAGAGAGATGGGGTAAGGAGAGACGGTGGGAAATGCCGAGGATTTGGTGAAGAAGGTGATGGAAGGGAACGATGCCTCTCACGACGCGGCCATGGAGAGTCAGATATCTTGCTCTCTCTCTCGCTCGCGACGAGGGTCTCTCCTCTAAACCACATTCCATGCAAATTGTAATCCTCCTAAACCAAAAAAAAAACTTCTCTTTTCTTTGCTCCCAAAATGGGTTTTTTTTTTGGCTTTTGTTTTCAAATCAAATTCTTATTTAGTATCTAGCTTATTTACTTGGTGATTCTTGGTGGGTATTTAAAATGTTTGCTGTCATGGTATTTTAATTGGGAATAAAGAATGCAAATTCGGCAATCCCCTTTTGATGTTGATGTTCAATTTTCATTTTTTTTTATTATTTCTTTTTGTTCATTTCAAAGTTATTCCTAGTGGTGAACTTGTACCAATCAGCGTCTATTAACTTGCATAAACTCAGCCAATGTGCTACATTGGTCCCAAATGAATGGACTTTCAATTCAATTTTTTCCTCCCTTGAATTTTTTATATTATTAGATTTTATATTTGTTTTTTTTTCTTGAACTTTGTTCTCAGTCGCCTTAATATATTGCTAAATCTTAGTCTGTCTGTTTGACTGGTTGAGCTTGCTGCTCTTCTTCATGATATAGGTTTATCATCCAACTTTCTCCTACTTGCTTACACTCATATAAACAAACACAAGTTGCTTACCTTCTCTATGGCACTTCTAGTTCTATTTTCTCAAGGGTTTTTTCTTGGTAAAAGTGGTTGTTGTTGGTAACATATACATAAAATGTGGATTTTCAAGGCAAGCTTCCTTGTGCCAAAACTGTCCCAAGATATACAACTATCAACCCATTTGGTTCATGGGTTTGAATTGAAATTTCCCTTTTCCATTTGTAATCAAATAACCTATTTTCGTTTATATTGTTTCAACTTGGACATATTGAATTGGCACTAATGTAAAAATACATAATATGAATATAGAAAAACTTTGATTGCATAGGCCATGTGAATTAGGATTTATGCTTAAAAAATTAATCCGAATGCATTCTGAAGCATGCTTGCTAAAGGGCACATGTTTTTTCATCTTACATTATGAAATCTAGTATCTACTGATCATTTTAGTTTCTTCTGGGATAGTTGCAGGTGACTTCAAGTATGCGAGATTTGTGTTATTTTTCTTTGCTTAATTGATGGAAATGATTCTCTCTTTGTATTAGAGTTTCTTAATTACGAATCTGCATGTATTGTGCCATAAGTCTTCAATGCAGTTCGTTATTTTTAGCATTCAGTTCTCCATCACATACATGATTCTATTCGATTATTTAACTTACTTTTTTCTACCGGGTTCCCAAATGCTAGGATTATGATTAGTCATAATCTATAGCTAGATAATCTCCGCTTTACTCCATTGTCATTGTTAGAATGTTCAGCTCAGTTATTTGTCTATGAATTATAGAATTAAAGGTTTGGCATCCTATTTGTTTATGGCTGTCCTTTTTCCCCCTTATTGTTCATGTCTCTCTATTTTATCTTTTTAGCTCTACTTGGTTTCTTTCAACTGCTCTTCTTTCTTGTGATGATTCCAAGTCACCATTTTGACATGTAGAGATCCATCCGAGCAGGGAATTGTTGAGAACTTTCTTGAAGAAGAGCGAATAGAGGAGGAGAAGAAAACTAAGATCCTAGGGATCATTAAGGGCAAGGGTAAGTTATTTGAATAGTATTGTTTTGTGAGTTGTGACCACGAATTATTTCTCAGTTCACCACATTGTGTTTTTCCTGCCACATTTTGCTGTCATCTGCCTTGTAGGTTTTGTATCTGCTGTAGAAGTTGAAACATTCTGCATCTGTCTCTTTCATCAAAATTGATATAATAGATGCACTGGGTAAGCATTTTTAACGCACTTTTCAATTTTCGGGTTTCAAAGACGAACTTGCAGGGCATGCCAATGGTGAAACGTCTCCAGAATTTGGGGTCGTGCAAGATGCTGATCACCTTGATGCAATTGGTGCTATTGGTAATATGCCAGTCAATCATGTCGTCGATTTTAGAAACCCTTAGATTTTATATGCTACTCCAAGTTGTTTGCTATGGTGTGACTGCGTGCAAGTTCAATGGTCCTTGGGTTATAGTTATGCCCGAGTATAATTTATGTGCTTGTCTTAAATTACAAAAACCATAAATTGTCTCTCTGTTATAGGAATTGCTCGTTGCTTTACTTTCGGCGGAAGCAGGAACAGAGTGCTGCATGATCCTTACATTCAGCCGCCATTAGACTTGTCCAAGGAACAGTATATGAAAAAGGACGTAGCATCTGTTATTTTAACGAGTATGATTTTGTAAAATTTAATGTATATGAACGCGACAATTTAAAATTTTGTTGCATTTAAAAATTTCAAAGTTTGTCTTTGTTGTTTCAATTATTTACAAAAATGCCACCTTGATATTTTCTTGCTAAAGTTTCCGAAAGAGACATGCGTGGAATTAATTCACCTTAACTACTAGGAGATATGGAGATATTTTCTCAACTACCCTTTTAATTCTTTCCTCATCTTCTTCTGTAACTTACTTCATTTGCCCTTCAATTATTTTGGCATTCCTTGCTAAAAGTCTCCGTGGGAGATATGAAGATATTTTTCTTTAATACTCCTTTGTTTTCTTCTTACAACTTTCCTCATGAACCTACCTTGTCTCCCCCTTCCTCTCAATTATTTTGGTATCTTTTTATTTAGCCATCGTCATCTTCTTCTCTCATTTCTCATTCTTTCCCTTTCTTATTTCAATTTCTGACTAAAGGCACATAGTACAAAGCTCTCTTTGTGGCCAAGGCAGCCATAGTTCCCAGCCATATTTGAAGCCATTTTGGAGTCCTTTTGAGCTTCATTTAGCCATAATCCAAAGTTAGAATCCTGTAAAATCTTTCATTTGTACATTTTTATACGCTAAAGTTTGTGTAAATTAAGTTCTTGAACCTGAGTTTTTTTTAGAGAATTAGATATGCATATGTTTTGTTGTCATTTTGGTACATATGTCTAGAATCTAAGTTTATATGTTATAAACAGGGGCTATATTGTTAAATTAGTTTCATATGGATGTTGGAACCATGTTTCAAAGGTTCATCATGGATTTGATTGATGTATGAAAAAGATTTCTAAAATTTTGAATGAGAAAGTTTAATATAAGCATTTTTTCACCCTTATTTGTAAGAAATGCTTGAGATATGGTTTGATGATGATATTGGTGTAAAAATCCATAAGAATATGTTTATTATGAGTATATAATGCATATTATATATTTTGACATGGTTTTGAGATTTTGTACAAGGATAATATGATTTGATATAAAGGGAAACTTAATATTCCATAAACTTTATAATACTTCTATGGGTAATAGCTCTTTCTTGAAATTATGGGATTAAATGAAAATGAAATTTATAAATTGATTTGCATATTTAAAAAGTAGACATCTTAAGCTTTCCAACAAGCTATTATAAGCCTAAATCAAAGTTGTATTTTATTTTCTATGAATTTTTTAATTTTCAGATTAAAAACTAGTAAACCTGTCAGTGACAGTATATCGCTCGTTTACCTTAAGTACACCACCTGTTAACCCGTGTATTGATTGTAGATAGTGAACCTGCCCTTTTTGCAAAAGTATACTGCCAGTTTGCCATGGTATACTAGCTGTTAACCTGAACCAAGAACCCAACTTTGCTCACTTCTTAATCCCTTAATGTCTTGCAACCTTTCTAATACTGTCCTAAGTGATTTATGAATCTTATTAGAGATTAAAACATATAGATTACTTATATATATATTTTATATTGTGTTTAAGACAAAAGTTGTTTACTTTGGTACTAAAAAAAAATTGCATAAAAAAAACTTTAATGGCACACTAGTGAGATGAATTTACACATGATTTATTTATGAATGTGGTTATATGTTGTGCTTTAGTTTTAATTGTCTTTATGTATACCTTAGGACCAAGTGTGTGTGGAGTTAACGCTAATTGATTCAGAGATTAAAAGATTGTTGATAAGCTTGGAAGGTAGGAATTCTATTACTCATCTTTTATGAGGTTTTGGTAAATTAAAATTTGGTTGTTGTATGTTGTAAGATATGTATATAATATTTTAAATGTATATAATCATATCTATATCATGATGATGTGGAACTCATCCTGTATTGTACGTCGAAGAATATAATGATTTGACACATGTTGTTGTAAATTGAGAAACATGGTTAGGAAAATTGACTCTATAAATAATGATTGATTATAGAGGAATGGTGAGATGTGAAGAAGAAAGCGGTTGTTACGTCCTTGGGCATGAATACCCTAAAAGGTAAAATAGGAGAGGTGATGACGCTCACTTGGGTCGAAAGTCCCAAAACGCACTATACAAGAATCAACTTGGTAAGGACTCGGGCCTTGATGTTCCTTCACTGAAACACCCTTGGAATGTTTGGAGAGTGGTCAAGTGCGCCCACTTGGGTTTCGATGAGTTAAGTGATACTTTATTAAATGTAGATACCTAGGAATAATGATGAATTGTAATATTTATATGTATATATATGAAACTTGGTAATGATTAACTATGGTATCCATGGAATATGATCATAATAAATCTCATAATTTAGATAATGATGAAAATTAACTAACCATGCAGATTTAATGTGTTAATGAATAAAACCATAAGGTGAGTAACGGTTTTCCCTATTGGGCATATCGATGCTCATGCTTATCATATTCACATCTCTTAGGTGGAACTCAATGTAATTTATCTGATGAGGGATAAGTAACAACACTGTTGGTTTCGTGTTGAAAGATTTTTGTTTATTTGTAACTCATCTAAAACATGTAAGATTTGTATTACTTTTGTGATGGCTGTGTTAAGTTATTTGAAAATTGTACTATGATGGTGATGACTGTATTTTAAATATTTGGTGCTATACTAAAAACTATAGTTTGTATTTAAACGTTTATTTTTATTTTCTGTTTGAAGACCCATGAGCACTGTTTTATTGTTTTGAATGATGTTAAATTTAAGATTATTTTTATCTGTTAAATACTGCTAACTCTCACATAGAGGCGTTATAAAGGACGAGCAAACTACCGTAAACCATTTTCACGAGAAGCTCCTTAAGCTTAAGGATATGATGAAAACGAAGGTAAAGGGTGTTGAAGTGAGATCGCATTATCACATTATCTGCCCTGTTATTATTATTATTATTATTATTTTCTCTGTGTTTTACTTCCATAATGCACCTTTTTGTTTGTTGTACATTCAAGTTTTTAGTAAAACTCTTGCATTTCTGTTGATAAATCCACGTAATCATGTTCTCACAATTTACCTAAACAACTTTATGAGAATTGCTTTTTAGGCTGGAAGGAGCAGGGCTGAGAGAAGGCAGAAGTATATGGAAGAGTTTTTTAAAGAGTTCTATGAAGAATGAGAGGGAAAAGCTTGAGGGAGAGAGAGAGAGAGTCTGGAATTAGCAAATATTGCCATTTGTTATAGAATATGCGGGGTACAATACATGCATACGTATGCCAAGTTTAAACTATTATGCTATCTAACCGCTCTCAAGTGGAATTGTGGGTTATTAATATTAATATTAATATTATTATTATTATTATTATTATTATTATTATTATTATTATTAAAGTTGTGGAATTGTGGTTGTATGAACTAGGATGTTTAACAAAATAGTTTAAACTTAAAAAATGAGTTCAAACACTGTAACATGTTAGCGTATATTTGCTTTATAAATTATATTATAGTATGTGAGACCGTAGACATTTTAAACTTGTGAATTTAAAACTGTGAACATTTTAAACGTGTGAGTTTGAACTCATCTTAGACGCATGGTTGCTTAAGAAGAGCCGTGAAGCCTTTTTTTTTTACTGTCGTTTACCAACTTGAACTAACCATATCCGTTATTAAAAAAAATTGTTGACCAGTATCCACATGATTGGTTGAGGTTTTAACCAAACGGTTTTCCGAGTTTCTAAAATTTGCATTGCTTTTCATTCCCAAAGTATGTCATTGTTAGTTAATAAGCCAACTAACATGGTTACATGGGCACTTTTTGGTCTCTCCTCGAGAGGTTGGTTTTTTTCTCAATCACTTGGTAGAATAACATATGTGATAGTTTGGTTTTCTTTTCTTTCCGTTTCCTTCAAGTTCTCCAAAAGGTCAGTTTGACTACTGGTATAAGGAGAACAAAACGTTATCTGTAAAGGAAGAATCTGAGGGCATATTGGCAAACAAAGAAAAAATCGTTAAATTTAACTGAAAATATTATTTTTCAAATCACAACCTTAAAAATCTTAGACACATGAAATCACCAAAATACTTATGAACAATCCACTCCATAACTCCCCTATTTAAAATCCAACCTTCTTACATCACTCTGCATTCTTTGACTCCACTTCCACGTATATAGATGGATATAGTACTGCACAACCAATTATAATAAAATCCATATATCTATAACCAAATCAAAAGAAAAAAAAAGAAAGAAAGAAGAGAAACATTATAATTACTAATACATTGTACGCTTTTAGTAATTTGGGCATACTATGGCTTGGCTTTTGAAGTACTTTTGAAGCTCAGACTCCTCACGCCTAAAGAGATTCACCTTTAATCCATGCCTCATGTACATTGTCAAAGCCATCTTAGGCACAACAGGGTGATTCTTCACTACCTTGACACGGTAACGGTAGATGATTGAGGAGGCGACCGATTTCATTTGGTAATAGGCGAAGTCCTTGCCTAAGCACAAGCGAGGACCGCCGTTGAACGCAGTGAATTTGTAGGCAGATTCACTCATGTACTTGCCGTCTCGGAGCCACCTCTCTGGTTTGTACTCCCTGCAGTCCTTTCCCCATATGGCCTCCATTCTTCCCATGGTGTATATTGCATATATCACTTTTGTTCCCCTTTTCAGCTCCGTACCATCTGGAAATTTGTCGTCCTCAACCACCTAAACCATAATGTTTTTGGATATTGAACAATGAATAGGAATTAATTTCCTAGGTTAAAGAATTAATAGGATTTTAATTGTGGGGACTAACTGAACAATCCATCATTTTAACTTGTCAATTACTATATTCATAAGCTAATTACCAGTGTTTCAAACCTAATATTTCAGCAAAAAACTTATAAAAAGCTAACGGAAAAAAACCTATTAAATCACCGTAATCGTTACTATAAAGAGGACCAAATCTTCACCTGTCCATTGCTTATTTAGCCATCAAAATAGGTACGTAGTTTTGAAAATTAGTAATACTGAAGTTAGGTAAACTGGAAGTTGATCCAGTCATTATAACACGTTCCCCTTTTTAATACATACAAGCGCTAGCAATTGGCGAGTTTCTTTAATTATGCATATACAGAGAATTGTAGCAGAACACCAATTAACAAGATTCAGACATAACGAGGAAAATAATCAAAACTTTTATGCAACTACGTAAAATATTTAATAAATATCAAGAAAACCTCCAGTAAAGTCTTTTTTTTTTCTATTAATCTTTGTTAATCATTACTAAAAAAAAAGGGTTA
The DNA here is from genome assembly GCA_946598075.1 of Artocarpus hirsutus. Classification (NCBI taxonomy): domain Eukaryota; kingdom Viridiplantae; phylum Streptophyta; class Magnoliopsida; order Rosales; family Moraceae; genus Artocarpus; species Artocarpus hirsutus. Next base: position 35,531 of record CAMOHE010046227.1, on the reverse strand, counting down.
AATCAGCAATTTAGATGTCAAACCAACAGCAAAAAAAAGTATAAAATAAAAACGAATCACAAATTAATAGCAAGAGAGAAAATAAATAGATTTTTTTTATCAATTTTCATTTTTTACCTCCTTATGGTCGACCGGCACAGAAGGGTACAACCTAAGAGCCTCCGAAATAGCAGCCTGCAAATAGTCCATCTTCTTTATCTCCTCAGCCCTAAAAACCAATCCATTTTCACTCACAACTTCTCCATCTTTCTTAACTTCTTCTCTTTCTCCCACTATTCCACACAACTCTTCTAGAATCTTCTCCTCGATCTCTGGATTCCTATCAAGCAGCCAGAAGAACCAGCTCAACGCCACCGAAGAAGTGTCCCTCCCAGCCAGTATGAAGTTTACACATATATCCCTCAAGAACTTGTCTGAAAATCTCTCTCCTTTCTCGCCCTTTAACCCCATAAACACCGTCAACAAGTCCGACCTCTTCTTATTAGTACTTTCTTCATTGTGGTCGTTGTTGTCGCCACCGCTGAACAGCGTAGACGATAGCTCCTTCTTCCTCGTCCGAATAACGTCGTCAGCGAACTTGTCGACTTCTCTTATGGAATCCTTCAGATTCCTCTCCATACCTATGTTAAAGTACCTCATGGCCTTCCACACACATGTCGGCATAAGGAAGCGGATCAGGGTCGCCTCCGTCGAGTCCTCGAAGGCTCGGGCGAAGGGAATCCGTGGTAGCCCCTTGCGCAAGCAACCGGGGTCGACCCCGAAAGCCATCATGCAGACGTTGTCGAAGGTTAGCCTTAGAAGGACGTCTTGGAGGTCAATTGGGACAAGGTGTTTGATGGAGTCCTCTAGGACGGGCAAGAGCCTGGCGTGGACAAGGTCGACTAGGGTTTCGGTCGTTAGGGTTCGGAACCTGGCTGAGTGGAATTCGATGCTCGCAGTTTTCCTCTGCCGCTGCCATGTGTCATCGTCCGCGCTGAAAATGCCATCGCCGAGGAGGTCCCGGACGGTGTCGCGGAAGTAAGGGCCTTTAGGGAAGTTGGGGAATTTAGTCTTGAGAAGGTGTTCGACGTTGCGAGGATCGGCAGTGAGGACGCAGTACAGGCTGCTTAGCCAGGGGCCTTTGAAGCGGAATGTGCCGTTTTGGGAGCAGAGGACGTCAGTGAGCCAGTCGTAGACGTTGTTGGTTTGGAGGGCGGAAGCCAAGGAAGGCAACATGCCGACGACCGGCCAGACCGGCAGCCCTTGTTTCCTCTTTTGGCGACGGGCGTGTATGGCTATGAAGACGAAGATGGCCAGCAGAATCTCAAATGCTTGGACGTGGTGGAAGAGCTGGCCGACGTCCCCCGCCACCACCGCGGAGGCGGAGCGGGAAAAGAAATTGGTGTTTGTAATGTTCTTCATCATGTTGTTGTTGTTGGTCATCAGGGTTTTCGAATGAGAACAAGTAGTAAAGATATTGTTGAAATGCATGGGACGATAATCACTATTAGTTATAAAGAGAGGAATCAATTAGTTTGGGATGGGGCATGTGAGTTCTATGGGGGTGTTATTTTTGGTTGTGCACTGGTGCCATATTAGTGTTCTCTTGGAGTGCCTTTTTTGCATAAACAAGCGGTTTTAATTTGGTGAGCTGAAAATGTCCTGTGGTATTATGGGCAAAACAATGGCTTCCTTTTTTATAACGTGACTGGTTTAAAATGGACTTTCCTGGTAAAAGGGTTTTTGGGTTTTTGTTTACTTCGGAAAAGATTTGCTTGGATCAAATGGTTAGTGAGTGAGTGAGAAAAGTCCACTTTGTATTTGCTGTTTTTTTTTTGTCTTGAGTGTCAAATTTGGATTAAGAATATGTTGGACCTTTGTAAGGATTCAAAACAATACTATTTGAGAGAAGGGAGAGAGAGAGGAGAGAGGAGAGACAGGATGAGAAGTGGGTGCGGCGGATAACCTAAGTGGCAACTATCTTCTACAATGTTTGATATCAAGTATCTTATGTTGCCTTGTATATATAGTGTGATCGTCACTAATTAACTAAAATTTCTACTTTTGCTAATCGGCCTTTGGTTGTTTTGATTAAGGACGAAAATTATGATATGGTAACAAAACATGTAACGCCACGCGGGTGAGTTCTGACCCTTCCGTGTCGGCATAGCTGATCAGATGGTTTAGCCCACCAGCCCATTTTCATATTTTGGGTCTTAATTTGTATTAAGTTCTGAAATAGGACATTAGATAGCTAAGACGTTTTCATTGACTAATTAGCTTTGTTGCTTGACTGACAAATGTGCGTTAACTTGAATAAGATTTTCCAACAATTCAATAATAGATACGTATTGGTTTTCCCTCTGCTTTTAATTAATTGCATAATATTGTATAAAAGAATAGTATTATATATAAACTTTCCTCTTATAATCTTTGATCTCTCTATCCTTTCCCTCTTTCTTTCATTCTTTGATCTCTCTATATGCTTTTAATGTTACAATTCGTTATTGTTTAAAAAAACAAAGTTAATAAAAACCTTCATACGATTTTCTTTTCTCTTTTTCTTTTTTTCTTCGTATGACAAACAATCCAAATGAGTAACGAAATTACTATCAACCAGGAAAAGGTAAATTGAGAAGTATGTACACAATTAATTAATTAACTAACTAACTCATAAAAAAAATATACGCATTTAAAGTTGCCTCATTTTAAAGTTGCAAGATATGTGGCTAAAAAGAGCGCCAGAACTATTCATTCAATTTTTCAATAAGAAAACGTATATTTTCATTATGGACACTAGCTAGGTCAGTATTTCTTTATAAGATAACTTGCGGTATGTCCATACATTTATCATTTATGTCAACTAACTATAAAATGGAAAGAAATAAAAAGGTGGGATATATATATATATATATATATCTGTGTGTGTATAAATACATTTATCTTACAGACACATAACTGAGTTGGCACTATATCTGTACATACATATCTAACGAAACATATATACATCTGTAAGTATTGAAGGTATAATTCAACCTCACGTCCAATCAGAAAACTCATATCAGAGTTGGCTTAGGGCACAATCAAACTAAAACAATGTATCATCTCAAATTAGCAAGTTCTTGTTACCGTTGTTATAATATAGTACTTGTTCACAAATAAAAAAAAACACATGTATACATTACATATATATATATATATAAATATATGTGTGTTACACGCAAACATATTACAATGATCGCATTGGTGGTGGATTCGTTGGAGGTAGGCAGTTGGAATATAATGACGAGTTAAATGCCTACCTTTGGCAAACCAGGGCTCTTTTATATGTTTGTGACTTTTTTATTAGATTTCTCAAATCTCACATCAATCTATGATATGGGTTTTCTTTCATTTATATTACGCGTGACTCTTGTATACAGATCCAAGCTGTGTTATCTAATTTCAGTCAACCAATTGTGCTTATAGATATCTACATTTATGTACAATAACTCATAATCAATTCGAAATAGGTTTTTTTAAAAAATATATATCTTTCATTTCCGTTAATTCATTACAAACACCAGACAAGATCAAAACAGTATAAGTAATATCTGATTAGAAATTACTTCAATGATAATATTAATCTGACGAACTGGTTTGAGTAACCTTCAATTATATTCCTTTAGATCTACTAATGAATGACTTTAGTCTCTGCAGAATTTCTCACCAAAACATCTTTTATAATATTCTTTGATAAGTGTATATGTATGCTCAGCGGGTGGTGGACAGTCTTAATAAACTTTTTTTTTCGAACTTATTGTTGGATTTTGAACTCTACAATTATGAAATTGTGTAGTGTACACTAATCATACATCGTGCGCCTTTGTGTGTGTATATATATTTTATAATCTAATTTGGATGACCCTTATTTAATTAATTAAATTATATTTTCAACCTCAAACTTACTGGTCATTTTGTTAATCAAAGGATTTAAATTAGTCGTAAACTTTTAAGGTCTAGAGGGAATAATATGCCAGTACTAATCTCAATTGACTATTCATTTGTCCATTCATGTAATTGATACTATTTTAATTAATTAATATGCATGTTAGTTTGATTTAAAAAAAAATAATATACATATAAATACAAACGAAGGGAAAAGGAAAAATTTGTATCTAGCAGGTTTAAATTGTAGGACGGAAGTACTTCAAAAACTACAGCTGTTTGATGCACACTTGAAATCCATTTTATTCATGAGAGAGCTTGATTAATTAATTAACTTGTTCTCACGCACTTTACCGTGTGGTGTGTATAAGGGCCATACATACATACATATACATATATATATATATATATATGCATATATTTGTGAAATTTTGTAGCCTAACTGGTCCAGATGACATGGGCAACATAGTAACCTCCACAAAAATATTTATATGTTAAAAGATCGTTGTTTTCAATTTGTGACTTGATCCCATTGACGTGGACAATATAGGTCCAATTACTAATTTATGATATAATATATATCCAGAACGTGCTGTATTAATCAATATATATTAAATAATTTTTCGTAGAGAACATAAAAAAATAAATAAAATCCAAATAAGAAAGTCATACATACATCAAATACTTTTACTATAATTAGTTCTTTTAATTGTGATTATATAGATCCATCAATATTCTCATTACGAGATATACATGCTTAAAATTATAAAATAAAAAATATTATTAATATGAAATTATTAAATTACATATGTTAACTTCGAATTAATTTTTCTTTTAAATATAAGATAACAAAGGCACGTCTCCTCATGCTAGCTATTACAAAAGCCCCAGCAGTGTTAGATATAAGAGCAAACAAAAATACACTTGCTAAAGCAACTCTAGCAAGTAGTACTTAGGTCGGAGACGAGCCAAATTTCGAATTTTCCAACACACGCATATAATGTATATATACATGTGTGAAGAAGTGTATATATATATATATATATATATATATATATATTTATAATATTACATTATTTCGTTGCAGAAGATCTCAGTCTACTATATAGTAATTAGGAACAACCACAAGTGCATAGATCAATCTAATATTCCTCGTCCCATAACTATTAGCATGGCACTCGTCGGACAATTAATTTCCATCACCGATTCATTCACACTTCAAACTATATATGTTATACATAACTGTCACAGCAGAATCAATATGGGGAAAGGACTAATTATAGCAAAGATACTAACTACGATAACTGAAGTATATTTATGCACGTTTAGAATATTATTTTTAGAACTAAAATTTAAAGGGATAGTGACGAGGAAGGTGAAGAATAGCTGAGAAAAAAAAATGCTTTTATAGGCGAGTTATGGTTTGTGGCCTTTATATATATATATATATATATATTTATTTATTTATATTTATATTTATATTTATATTTAAGGTTAAAAGGAGTCATGTATGTGTACCTTTTCTGATTTTTTTTCCCATTGGGTTGTCGTCAGATGGCTTTTAATTAACGACGCATATTAATAGCTCCTTTGGTGGAAATTTCTGTGGAAATTTTAAATTTTTAAAAATACAGGAATATCTTTTCATTGTAATATCGATTTTGACAAAATATTTAAAATGCTGGTAAATATATATCGGTAAAAATATCGATATTGAAAAATCTGTAGTGTATTTTGTACAAAATTTTGATTAAAATTTTATAATATCAGAAATTACAAAATTTAATAGATTTTTTCCTCTTAAATAATCTATCAATATTTCATACTTTCAATGAATGAATATTTGTCCTATATATATTAAGAATGCTAACATCGAATAAAGATAATATTTTTATGAGTTTACAATCAATGAATTTGTGATCAAATTATAGCAGCTCCTCCAATGAAGCTCCTCTTGTTTATTATCCATACAATTAAGACTTTAAAAACTATAATGATTATAGAAGTTTTAATTATCCTCATCCGAACATACCACCACAATCTTATGCAAGCAATTAGAAAAATTCATAATTTTTCATTCATGAAAATATAGTGGAAGAAGTCAACAAACATATATATAGCATATTCATAATTATATTGAGCACCATTCAAATAACATGTCATGCCACCAATGTTGTCTAAATCAAAATTGAATCTCAACCATGTTTGAGCATTACAAATTTTTCTTTTGATATTGATAAATCTAATATGTATGAAGTTTATTATGTAAGTCATGTTTGTTTATTTATTTTTAATATTTATTGTATCTAAATAAAATTTTCACCTATATCGATATTTTCTTTGAAATTTTCATAAAATTAAAGTACCGATATTTTTACTGATTTTTTTAATTTTTGGGTATGACTTTGGGTTCTATCTAATGGGAAGGACTTCTAGTTTTAGGCTTCTTTTGTTTTTAACCCTTTGAATCATTTTGTTTGTTGGATTTTTTGTTTTGTTTTATTTTATTTTTCTATTTTAAGCAATTATTTGTATTTTTTTAAGTTATTTATCTTTTTATACCATGTATTTTAAGTTTTATTCAGAAAGTATGTATTTAGTTTACTCAAAAAAATGGGTGCAAAAGAAGCATTTTAATTGACATTGGTCTATTTTCTCACTTTTGTTAATCACATTAGCATCAAAAGTAATAGAGTGTTCAGCATGAAGAGGGAGTTAATTGGGTATCAAAATTGTTTGCTCTCTTTTCTTTTTTTGCCACAAAATGAAAAATAATGATGCCAAATATGCTATGAAAATATTTTGAACAAATTAATAAATATGTACGTAACTCTAAATGCAAAAGTTATAAGATCTAAATGCAACATCAATCCTAGCGATAAGGTTCGTGGTTGTGAACGCGAATACATTATGAGGTTTAAAATATAAAATTCATGATAGCAAAAAAAAAAAAAAAAGAAGAAGAAGAAGAAGAAGAAATAGAAGGAAGAAAAAAAGATGTGATGTAGCTTCACTCATTAGGCGTACGTTAACATTACAAGTCTGCGACAATGTTTTATACCTTGATTTTTATATTACAAGGAGTTCTAATTATTATTGGACTGCTAAAGTTAGTTACAAAAACAAAAAAAAAAAAAAAATGTTGTGATAAAGTTTCCTTCCAAAACTAAAAAAAAAAAAAAAGAAAAAAAAATACTGGTATAAGAGGGCCAGACGGGACCCGGGTTTGTTAATTACTAAGACTTGGAGTTCGTTACTGATGATAAAATGATGGACTTTCTCATATTGATCATTTAATACTGCAAATTGCAAGGTTGTTTATATGTGGCAGTTTGGTGAACTATCTTAATCTTTTATTCCCAAAAGTCTAATTCCAACCATATGTAATGGGTGCAGTTATACAATTCCTTTTATTTTTTCTAATTTTTTAATACACAATAGTCGTACAGTACTAATATTGAATGGAACTGCCTTAATAAAGTAAGTCTAATGATAAGTCAAGTGAAATTTATTGCACAGCCTCGCACCGGCAATCTTTGAATTAATATCATAAATTTAGGAAGGAACGGAAATTTCCAATTAAGGTAGCTTCTGAGTGGTTCAATCAAATCAACAAGATGTAAAGAAATTAGAAGACGAAGCAGAATTTCATAAATGAAGTACAATCGTTCTGCAAGGTATTATATTTATTATTATTATTTTTTTAAATTATAATATTTATTATTAATTACTAGATATGGTTAAATTGATATAACGTCGCTGTCGCATTAAACACACTGCTAGCCTAGCTAGTCTATCTTGACGCCAACCTTTAGCTATTTTTAGGCATTAAGATGTACTATTTCATTTTTATGTTCTTTTCGTCGTTTTCAATTAAAATTTGATACCTAAATAAATTATTTAATTATTTTTAATATTTAATTTTATAATTATTTATATGCTTAAGTGGTTAAATTTAAAATATATGTCGAATAAATAGTAGAAGAAATAGAAAAATAAAACAATAGATATGGTTTCACTTTTGAATGTAATAAGAATAATATAAGTGTAATTTTTTCGATATCAAAATGATAGCTATCAATAGGTATTTGTTTTTTAACCGTCAAATCAGCAAAAAAATAATTTTGATGTAATTTAACAATCAACAATATTAGAGCCGTACCGGTGAGAATTTTCATCGAAACAAACCCTAAAATTAGAGCGTTTGTTCTTTTGTATCTCTGAATGATAATATTATCATATCAAAATGTTGTAAAAGGGCAAATGTATATACAACATCAGAACAAACAAAAAGAAAAAAGAAAAGGAAAAAGATACATCTGATTCTCAAAATGTCGGTCAGTTGCTATAAAGCACTTAAAATAAGGTAATTGAAAGAGGTCTAATTTAAGTTTGGACTCGTTTTAACATTTGTTTCCTTAATTTTGAGTTAGTTTATGAATTCTTACCTAGAGTTGATAGAGAATAATATAATCAGTAATTTTTATGATCAAGTTATGTAGTAAAATTATAATCACACTCAATACAATATTGTAGCCAAGGACGATTGGTACAAACATATTAATTTTAGCATATACGCTGAGTACTCGATCAGATTTCTTAAAGCATTATAAAAATTAATTATGATACTTATCAAGGTATTTATTCTTAGGTAGTTACACTCCCATCTTGATCTTGTGTCATTGTCCGATAATTAAACACACTCTTCAGACTGTCCAAGTCCATGAGGACATGTCTACTCATCTGCTTTGAATCCTTAGCTAATTAATTTTTTGAAAATGTACTTGACGTTAACATTTAGCTGTTTTGGATGCAATTCAGTTAACAATTAATTTATAAATTAATACTTCTCCAAAAATAGGGTCTTTGGAAATATATAGAAGGCCTGATATGCAAATCCTTGATCCCTAAATTTCCCTTGCTGTTGTTGCTTGCATTATTCCTGTCGTTCATAATTTCATTTTGTCGTTCTGTTAATGTTGTCGTTGGTTTTCTTCATGTCGTACGTCGTTATTTTTTATTTGTCGCTTTTTAATGTTCTGGTCGTTACTTCTATTCAATTTATTGTGGTAAGTTTTTATTTTTTGCCGTTCATTTGCATCGTGTCATTCATTCTTCTTTCAAATATTTTAATTAATTTTAATTAATTTTATTGCTCTCATTTTGTTTATTGTTGTCCGTTTCAAATATTGTTGTCCTCCAATATTTGTTGTCGTTTGTCACTCTTTTTCGTCGTTTGTCTAATGTGCTCGTGGGAATATTGTTGTGGTTTGTATTTTGTGTCGTTCCCTTCTTCATGAACGTTGTGGACCGTGGTTAGCGGTTTATGCGATTTTCATATAGGCTGTTGTCTTTTGTCGCTTATAATAAATTTTTGCCGTTTATAATATTCGTTGCCGTTTAGTTATGTATTTAAAACCTTTTTTTCCTCCGCTTTTTAATTGGTGTCCTTCACTTTTTTTTTTTCCTCTGGATTGGTGTCCTCCACTTCTTGCCGTTACATAAACTAATCTTTTAGTCACAATATTTTTTTTAAAAATTTTTAATTACAATATTTGTTGTGACTAATGTGCATTTAGTTACGAATTTTAGTTTAATTTTTGTTGTGACTAAAACTTTTAGCTGCAGGGTTTTTAGTCGCGGGAACATTTCATGACTAAAAACTCCATGGCTAAAAGTTTTAGTCACAAGAAAAATTAAACAAAAGTTTGTGATTAATTGCATATTAATCACAACATTTTGTAGAGTAAAATTTTTACTAAAAATTATGTGACTAAAAGTCTAATTTTTTGTAGTATCGTTTCTTTTTATTGTTGTGGTTTGTATTGTTTTTGTTGTTTATACTTTCTCTTATATCATTCTGTTATAAGAAAAAGTGTAAACATTTCGTGACTAAACTTTTAGCCATAGGGTTTTTAGTCGTAAAAACATTTCATGAGTAAAAGCTCCGTGGCTAAAAGTTTTAGTCACAACAAAAATTAAACTAAAGTTTGTAATTAATTGCATATTAGTCACAACATTTTGTTAAGTAAAATTTTTACTAAAAATTACGTGACTAAAAGTCCAGTTTTTTATAGTATTGTTTATTTTTATTGTTGTGGTTTGTATTGTTTTTGTTGTTTACACTTTTTCTTATATCATTCTATTCTTTTTCCATTTATTTTATCTTTTGTCATTCTTTTTCGTCCTTTCTTATTTTTTTAGGTTATTTACCTTTTAATATCATGTATTTTAGGTTTATTCAAACATGATACTTTTGGCTTTTGATCTTATCCAATATATACCTTGAAATTAAATTTAATACATAAATTCATGCTTTTTTCTAATCTATCTTCAATTTTGATTTAAAAAATTGCTTAAAATACCCTTAAATTGAAAAATAAGAGAACTTTAAAAACTTTAAGAGACTTTATACTTAGGTGTTTGACTTTAAAAGTGTGTAAAATACCATAAAAATAGATGTTTTGTGTGTTTTTTTATCTTTAAAAGTCAAATTTTTATCAGATAATTTAGTCATTTTAAAAGTCAAAATCAATTGTTTACTAAATTAAGATATAGATTTAGGTATTAAATCAAATTTGAAAATATATTTTCGATGAGATCAGAAACAAAATGTATAAAATTTAAATTAACCTAAAACAAATGGTGTAAAAAATAACTATCCCTATTTCATTTTCTTCCTATAGTTGTCCTTTCGGTTCTTGCCGTTTGCATTTTCGTCGTTCCAGTGTTTTGTTACTTTACTTATTTTTTGTCGTTCAGTCGTTTTCTCATATGCTTTTTCTCGGTCGCATTAATTTTCTACTTCTGAAAAAACAACATGTGCCTTCTACTTCTAAAAGAAAATATTTGTTGTCGTTTTCTTGGTTTTTAATTTTGTGGACGCTTCTTTCTATCGTCAATTTTGATTTGATGTCGTTTTCAGGTATTCTTGTTTTTTTTTATTTGTTGATTTGATTTGCGATATTCTTGTCGTTTCTGAGTTTATCGTCGTTTCGTTAAAGGTTGCGATTTCGATCGCTGTTTTGCATGTTTGTCCTCTATTATATTTGTTGTCGTCCTTCCTTCCCCTCTCATCATGTGCCCCTTTGTGTGTGTGTGTATTTCTTGTTGTGGGTCTTTATTGAATATTCTTCTCGTTTCATTTGCCCATTTTTGTAACGTACTTTATTTAGTCTATATTTGTTGTCGACGATCCCTTTCTTCTCTCGTTAGTTTTCTTGTTATTTTTTTGTCTTTTCTTGTTGTCGTCGTCGTACATCTTGTCTTTTCTCTTTTCTCTTTTCTTGTCGTTGCGTTTATTAATATTCATTCAGCATTGCTACACCATCACATTCGTGATATCCCAGACGAGTCTTTGCTTCTAATTGCCTCATTGCATCGCCAAGTGTTTTTAATTAGCTAATTTCTTCCTCATTCCAGCCGTGCCGTAAAAATTTAAACAGATGAACTTCTAGCATGCATGTATAATTAGAATGATACATCTTCGACCATACCAACAAGAAGTTCTATTTATATTAATTACAAGAACGTGTAACATTGTTGACCCCAAGATGCCATTGACCATCTCTCTCTCTGTGTATATGTATATTTTTTGTTTCCACGTATCATCAACCCACTCGAACAACTTTTACATCATATATATTTATATATATATATATATATATATATATATATTATATAGTATTCTCATTATTTAGCGCTTTAATTAAAAAACAGGAGGAAAACCTCACCTAATTCAATCGTGAAACGAAATGAGAAACAACGTTTATTTATGATTACTTAGTCAAGATCTGACAATTTGTTCGTTTTCTTTAGCTGTCATGACCAATTCTTGCACATTCGTCCTTGCCTGAGAGATTGCCAATATATATATGTTACAAGTATTTAATTTCAAAAATATTAAGAATATCAACTATCATCTTAATTTTTATACCAATTTATGAGTTATTATATTTTTATTAATCGATGCATGTTTAAAAAATTGCCATATCTACAACTACTAATAAATTAATGATGACTTAAGAGTTAGATATAAGTTAGGATTAGAGTATATCCTTGGCATTACTTACATGATTGTGTAATTAAGATTAACAAATATTTGAATTGACGCTAATATAATTGTCAAATCAAGGAATTGTCAAGCGTGAGGAGTGGATAAGAAAATTCCTAGTTCAGATACTGGCCACAAAACCTTCTCCTATGTAATATCTACACACGTACGTTCCAATCATTCTGCATGTAAGCATCAAGGATTGATCAAAGAAGCTTCTCGTCAAATGTTTCGGTCACCGGTGACAGAGCTAGAGCCAGAAGTTTTTCTTAGTGGGGACATCATATTAAAAAAATAAAAATAATATTTTATTAAATAAAAATATAACCATATATTTTAATAATTAAATAAAAATAATTATAACTTTTTTAAATAGAGACATAATAACATATTTAAATTATTTTATAAAAACATAACAATATATTTTAATTATTTTATGAGACCATAACAGTATTTTTTATTATTTTGTAAAGGTACAATTATAATTTTCTTAAAATAGGGACATAATTTAAATTTTAAACTAAAAAATAAGAATAAAAATATAAATTTTAAAAAATGGGTGGGGATATGTGCCCTACTAAGCATCAGCTGGCTCCGCCGTCAAGGTTCTAGAAAGAGTGGAACAGACTTTTCAAATACAAAACCACAAATGTGAAACGAAGACCATCCATCAATTGTCTAACTTACTTGTCGTTTACTCAGGTTGCCCGTCATGGCAGTTTCGCAACCCATGTTCTCCCAATATATGACACAACACAACATTTTATATCTATTTTGATTGAGTAGTTAAAACTATAAATATTATAGCATATGGCAACTTTAAACTATAATAAATTTTTTTTTTTACTGTAATATAAAAAAATTTTACATTATTCTTAATTAAAAAGTTGGTTGGAACTAATTTTATCAAATCGGCTATTAATTTCCAAAAAATACTAAAGCATTAGAAATTTCTATACGATCAAACACGTGTACAAAACCACATAAGGGTCCCACAAGTGCGGATAAGAAACTATTTTTAATTCAGACACTATAAAAAAATATCTAAGATAATTTTTTTTAAATAACGACATAATTATATATTTTAACTAATTATTGGAAGCACAATTGTAATTTTTTTTTTACAAAATCAAAGAACAATTAAAATATAGTGGGGACAACTTAAACTTTACATAAAAGTTAAAGGCAAAAATAAAATGGTGTTTGACTATTTTATTTTCAACTTAGATTCACATATTATAATACTTTTAGTTTTAATTGTAGATTTGAAATCACTTTATTAAAAATTTCAAAAATACGAGTGGGGCATGTGAGGGCCTCACTCACAAATACCTCCAGCCGCCCCGGGTCCCATAATTAGAATCCTATCATCAGGGACACATCACGCGACACATGGCATTCTTCAAAGCGTTGTATAATATGTGTTGCTACCCAATTGCCTTTAAAAAGGTCCTTTTGAGACTTTGGAAGCACAACTACTTGATGTTTCTGCAGCCATGAAGAATAATTTTATTGTGCTTCATGAAATGCAATATCTCATGGTAGTACTCCTCCTTCTGCCTCCATTAATAACAGTATCATCTTCAGCCACAAAGTAGCAACATCTCGCCGTGATGATCAGTAAGCCAGGCTGTCCAAACAGGTGTGGCTCAGTTAGCATTCCCTACCCCTTTGGAACCACCCCTGGCTGTTGCTATGATCACTCCTTTCTCATCACTTGTAACCACACCAATTGAACCAATAACTATGTTTCTCATCATCAATTTTTACGCTTTTTCCCCAACAGTAGCGTTTCCGTCCTCAACATATCCCTTGAGCATGGCGAAATGCGAGTGGCGAACACCGTGACCCGCCACTGCCACAACCTTGCTGTTGATGAGAACGATGATTATACCATACTTAACACAACCACATATTCCAATTCTCCCTTAAGCACGCGCAAGAAGTTCATCGCCTTCTGGCTGCGACGTCATCACGGTTATCACAGGCCAGAGGGGAAAGGCCTACGGTACTGGATGTGTGGCGCTGTGTAACCAGACTGGAGAATGGCTCCTGCTTTGGACGTGGATGTTGCAAGGTGGATATCCCAGAAGGAGTTTGGGACTGTTATACCTATGTTCATGCTGGGGTATTTTTCAATGACACTTTGGTCCACGATTTCAGACCACGTGGATATGCTTTTGTGGTGGAAGAAGGTGCTTATAACTTCTCATCGTCGGATGTCGTTATGAACTAAGGGAACAGACAAAGCTTCCATGAGGTGCTGGACTGGGCTGCTCCTGGGAACCTCACTTGTAAACAAGCCAAAATGATGAAAAATGATTCATATGCCCGCCTCGCAAACAATAGTGAATGCTTGGATACAACTAATCCACTTGGGTATCGCTGCAAGTGTCTTGACCGTTATCAAGGGAACCCTTGCCTCCCTCATGGTTGCCAAGGTATGCAATAGGCCTTCTTTCATCAATTTAGTGATCGGCCTGCATATCGACTACTTACCACTGCGTTTTCTTTTATTGTTTTCCTCTATATTTCTCTAATAATATCATATTATGTTAATTATAATATGATGACATATTGATTAAAAAGTTATTTTAATAAAATATTTCAATTAATATGACATGATATTAGTTAAAGTATATACAAAACGAGACATAAAAATAAATTTGTAACTTAAATTTGACAATATTCTATTAAAAAACTAATGAATATCATGTAACATAATTCTAGAAATCAAAATGCCTGAAAAAGTAAAAAGAAGGAATTTGATAAAAGTTTTTTATAGAATTCTTATGGTACAAAACATATAGAGAAATAAGATAAGATTTTTTATATACACTATTGAAGAATCCACATATTTTTCTTTTATCTAATCTAACTTTTGCTATAGGTAATCTACGAAAGGAATACTAGATAGCTCGTTTGGTTCTTTGGTCCAAACTGAAATTCAAAATTCTAGAGCAAAAAAGATTTGAACCAAACTTTTACATCTAGACCAGCGAAATAAATGAATAGAGAAATAATTTACATACTGTAAATCTTTCTTGCAAAAAATACAAACTTAATATTGTTATATTCTGAATGTATATGTAGATACAGAAGAGTGCAAGAGTACTCCAAATCCCTGCAACTTTGCAAGCACATGCATCAACTTGGCCGGGAGCTTTAAGTGCTCGTGTCCCAAGGGATACCAAGGGGACGGTCTCAGAAATACAACAGGTTGCGTCCCTCAAGATGCCCGCAACGAGAACTCTGCACGAACACTTCAAATTGCCTTGGTTAAGCTTCTATATTCTACAATATACGTTTTAATTATTAAAATACATAAAATTCTAAAGAGTAAAGTTAGTGGGTGCTAATCTTATTATTTTACTTAAATTTACCCCCTCTTCATTTTCGTGAAGAAAAAAAACTCGACACAATAAAGGCTGGTAAATTATGATTTGTTGGACGATCTTTTTGGTCAAGGTCGACGATTCGCTAGCAAACATATGTGGCGGTCATCTCATTGTTGAAAAGTTAAGCTTGCGAGCAAAAAGAAAAGTAAGGGCCGAAAGGGATGTATAATGTCACAATAAATTTAAATCAACTACCAATATTCGTCACTTGTTCAAATCGAATAGCGCTGCAAGTTGGATAAGTCATGTTTGATATTTTGCGCGGGGATAAATTTGAACATTTCTAAATTATTAGATCTTGCATGTAAAACATGATAATTAATAACAAAAACTTCCATGTGTACTTCTATTGAATACTGAATGCTATACTAATTTTTACGTTCTACAAATCCTGTTAAGTGCCCCGCTCACAAATCCTGTTAAGTGCCCCGCTCAAATGCCTAAAACTAGCCTTGTGTCAAACTAGGGTAGCAAAAATATTCCAGTAAACGTATATAAAAATTTAAATAAAACATACACGGTAAATTTTTGTTTTTATTTCCCAAAAAAGTATGTGACACTTGTGTTATTTTGGTTTAATCTTACTTTGAGAGATACTGTACACGCTATTTGCCAAGGTAAGCACACAAAACAACATATTCATTTGGATTTTCTTGACTTCTAGTAATATACTGATGCAAGATTTTCCTTCTCTCATGAGAACTTACCAAAAAAAAAAAAAAAAAGGTGAGTAATTGAAAAAGAGAAGGGGGAAAAAAACAGAGAGAGAAGGAATAGAAGAGGAAAAAGAAAAAGAGAGAAAAGAAAGTGTCAGTAGCAAGAGAGAGGTTCTGTCATTGTAATGATGTCCCACATTCACCAAATAAATAAATAAATAAATTATATTGTCCCCTCGTCCTTGTAATTTGTATATAGCTTGGTCTCAACGCTCCTCTCATTTAGCACTCTCTCTCTCTCTCTTCTTTCCAACCCACCACTGGAATCTGAGAGAGAACATTACTTTGTCTTAATAACGCTTGTTTTCATATGCTACATGTCACATATTATTATGGCCCTATTATGGAATTGGAAATCATTTATGTTTGTGTGGTTTTTGCTGGTCTCCGGCAGTTTGGCCGCTGCCGAAGGAGAAGTATTTGAGGATGTAGAAGAAGTAGCACAAAGAGAGGCTGACAGAGTAAAGGACTTGCCCGGACAACCGCCGGTGAAGTTCCGACACTACTCCGGCTACATCAAACTCGCCGGTGGCCACAAGGCTTTGTTCTACTGGTTCTTTCACGCCCAACAAAACTCTCCCCACAAGCCTCTCGTTCTTTGGCTCAATGGAGGTCCTATTTACTTTTTTTATTTCTCCTTCTTTCACTCTATCTCTCTCCATCAATATTTAATGCCTCCTCTTAATTTCCTATCTCTATCTTTTATCTTTTCTTTTTTCCCTTTTTTTGTTTGCGCGTATATGACATAAGAAAAGATGAAAAAGTAGATAGTATATATGTTTTAGAAAAGCTAAAATAAAACAGAAGTGAACCCTCTTTAGACTAGTCTTTGTTACTTTCCTTGTTGTTGCAAAATGAGAAAATGAAAAAACGTACATTAATTAAGAATTGTCATTCGCTTACCTAAGTTGCACCACAGTAGCCTTAGCGGCTAGCTTAGTCTAATTTTTACTCTAGCAAAAAAGCCCGTCGGTATATTATTAGATATTTACTAATGTCTCTATCTTCTTCTTTTTCTTTTTTTGAGTTTTTTTTGGGGTCTTCTGAGTTTGTCAATAACGTATGATTAAAGGTGAAAGAGTAGATAGTGTGTGTATTTAAATTTGTAGTTGTTTTAAAATAAGAAAAAGGTGTATATTCTTTTGACTCCTTGCACTTTTTGTTACTCTCCCTTGTTGGTAATTGAGGGGAAGGCAAATAAATAAATAAATAAATAACCTAATGTACACTTTAGCAGAAAAGCCCTTCCGTTTCTCTCCTTTTTTTTTTCTTCAAACCAAAAACAAAATTATTGAAAAAATAAAATAAAGAGAAAGAACTGAGGTCCCCCTTTTCTAACTACGACTGCCTACTAGATTAAATTGTACCTGTCCTGATCAGTTTTCTGTCTTCTTTTATATTTCCCTTTCCGAAATTTAAGACTATGCAACATTGTCCACTTTTTTTTTTCAACACGTTTTGTACCTAAAACTAGCTATTTTCCACTCTCGGGTGAAAAAAAAAGGTTAATAATTGATTGAGTGCTCCTCTTTAATGCAAGTTTATTAGGTTAAAACTCTGCTATTTATAAAATAATGAATTTTGATCTAAAAACTATGCTAGTAGATTAGATTTCAATGTTTATGTGAGCAGTGAGATTTGAGATTTTATGAAAATTTTTCTAATTGATTTGGTTACTCAGTAATAACAAGGTGACTGGAATGACTTTTCTAATGTAACAACTTTCGATTGTGTCCAAGGTTGTGGGCCACCTATTTTTGACTGATACTAGTCACATGTTTTGTCAGTACTCATATAATATTCTAGCCGTTGATCACGGTGACTAACCAACACTAGTACCACATAAAATTACAACAATAAGTTGATCATCCTCATCCGTGACACTTTCCACTGTGCGTACATGTCGTGTTCTTTTGGCACGACTGTGATCTCTTTTGGCACGACTGTGATCATGATTTGGACTTTTTGCAATATATTTTCTTGGTTATTTCCCCACCCCACCCCCAACCCAATAAAATAATTAAATTCGTCTCGACCCTATGAAACAATGTTGTGCGAGAACATAACAACCTATTATTTGCAGGTTTCCCCTAAAAAGCCGCAAATATGTCGGAGTCGGACCCAGTCCAACTCTCACGCGTTTTATGCTTAAAGATCCCACACTTTGTTTTTTTTTTTTTTTTTTCCTTTACTGTCTTTGAATCTCTTTTTTTTTAATGAGCTATGTATCTTACAAAAAAGAAAGAGTTTTGAACTTTACCTTTAATTTTAATTTAGTCCGTAACTTTTAAAACGCTCAAAACTTAATATTAATTGACTAGGTTGTTTCAATTTTAAACCTTCTGTTGTTATGCATTAGCACGACGTCTGTTTATGGTATTGCGTAAGCAAAGTGTTATTTTCTCTCAGAATCATGTTCATAACGCGCAATCTTTTTAACATCCATCCGGCTAAAAGAGCTAAAGATGAAATAATAAACCAATAAACAATTGGAAGGAAAGTTCAAATAAAATAATTTGAGATTTTGCTAATTATGCTATGTTAGGCTGTAGTAGTATTATATCAATTAGCAAGGAATAAGAGGATCGGCGGTATAAACTAATTATACTGTATATATACAAATAGCAAAAATCAGTGCTTGATTAATGTTGACAAGTTGGTTCTAACCAACTTTTTATTAGAAAATCAATTTTTTAGTTAGAAATAATATAAAACTCTTACGTGTTATAATAAAAAAAAGATGCTACAATATAAAACTTTCGTATATAATGTTTACAATTCTAATTAATGGTTCTAACCATCACGCCAAACACTCTAATAGTTAATACATGTGTAATTATAATATAGATCATCAAGATTACTAGTTGGAAAATACGATTTCTGAACAACTGAAATTGAATTAAATTAAATTTCAGGACCTGGATGCTCATCCATAGCCTATGGAGCTGCACAGGAACTTGGCCCCTTTCTTGTCCGAGGCAATGGACGCCTAATTCTTAACAAATTCTCCTGGAACAAAGGCAAGTGCAGCTAGCTAATTAACGTAGAGCATACTCTTTTCACTAATTCGTAATTTTGCTCCGTTGAGACAAAGAAAGGCTTCAAACTACATTTATTTTCTATATTTTCTAGCCCTATATATTTTTCTTAATTAATTAATTTTTTTTACAACATTGTGACCGCGATTTTCAGCCGCAAACATGTTGTTCCTAGAGGCACCCGTGGGTGTGGGATTTTCGTACACAAACAAATCAAAGGATTTGTATGAGCTTGGTGATAAAATCACAGCTGAAGATTCCTATGCTTTCTTGATTGGATGGTTTAAAAGGTTTCCAAGCTTCAAATCCCACGATTTCTATCTTGCGGGAGAGAGCTATGCTGGTAAATATATATCGTTATATAAGTACATGCACGTACATATAATATTTTTGGATGATTCATTATTTCCTTAAATTATATCATTTTGATCGCACACACGTTTTTTTTCAATTTTTTTTCTTTTTCATTATTCAAGGTCATTATGTTCCTCAACTCGCTGACCTAATTTATAAGAGAAACAACGAAGACAACAAAAATTCGTTCATTAATCTCAAAGGTTTCATGGTAAGCTTTTTTCTTTTTTTCACCATCTATACATGTAGTGTTAAAATCCACACGTTCCCAGAGGTTGATGCCCATAATTGAGGCCCATTTTCTATCAGTTGTGAGCGGACCACTCAAGTATGTTATTTTCCTCCTAATCAAACTTTTTTTTTTTTTTTTGTAATTTTGGTGGTTGCCTTAAAAAAAAAAAAAAAAAAAAAAAACAGATTGGGAATGCTGTGATCAACGACGAAACGGATATCACTGGAATATTTGATTATGCATGGAGCCATGCCATCATATCGGACAAGCTGCACAATAGTATGGTGGAGGAATGTGATCGTAAACATGTAGATAACCAAACAAATCAAGCCAATTGTGCAATTCATGTCAGAGAATTCTTAGAAGCTTACTCTGAAATTGATATTTATAGCATATACACCCCAATCTGCATCAATACTTCCAAAGCAACTACTTCTACTCCAAAGCTGCTTAATGTGGCACCTCGCCTCTTCACACAACACGTGAGTACATAATATCCCTACTTTATCAAATACTTATATAACATATATATATATATATATATATTATTCTACTCTGTAATAGAAAATTTTTACATTAGGGTGAAAAAAATAAAAAGCATATTGCGAATTGGTGTGTAACAATAAAGTCTTGTCCATAAAAATTTATTTAGATTTTTTCTTCTTTGAACTTACGACTAAGGGATTTGAACTTTAAGTCAGAAGAAGAACTATCCTAGACTATGCATGTAAACATAGATTATTAAATTTTACATGTACTATTTGATTTTAGTACCATTAAATCTAGTCTTAAAAACGTATGGCACCTTGTATATAAAATAAAAAATATTATTGCAGAAAGTACACACATATATACGTATATAGACATACACTACAATGACAATAATAGTATAATAAATATAACTTTAGAATTCAGAGTGATGTGTGGGGGTAATAGTAGCATGCGCGCTGTCGCCCATTAATTGATCTGAAACCTACAACAAGTTGCTACTTGCTGCTCACGAAAATTGAATGAGAAAGAGAGAGAAAATAAGAACCAATAAAGATTTGTCTTTCTATATTCGTTATTATCAATATATAATAAATTTGTGTGGAATTCAGGACCTTTGGCATCGGCTACCATCAGGATACGATCCATGCACAGAGGATTACGCCGTTGGATTTTTCAACAGAGAGGACGTTCAAAGGGCCCTACACGCCAATGTCACTAACCTTTCCTATCCTTACTCTCCTTGCAGGTATATTTAATTTACTACTTTTTTTTACTACCAATATTATTTAACCCATAAAGTTAAAACCTAACTATTAACAAAATAAAAAGTTTCAGTGTAAAAAATATGCTACACATTAGACTAAGACCTACAGTCTTATGAGTAATAACGTTTTTATTTTATTAGGATGAAAAAGATTTTTTTTTTATTCATTTATTACTTATTAGTTTTCACTTTCTGATTTTATTTGTTTTGTAACACGTGACAACAAAAATGGTAGGTCCAAGACTTATAATATGTCCTAATCCCAAAATAAGACGACCAAGTTGACTCTTTGAAATTATAACTACTTTAAGAAGCGAGACTAAGGACTAGCCAGACTTAGGACTATGTAAACGATAATTAATTGCAATAATATTCATAATTAGTTATAATGAAGAATTAATATTAGTATTAATATTAATATTGAGAAAAGTGATAATCATTTCTTTGGTGTCGTGAAAAATGGTATCTTCAATATATATAGATTCTCTGTGCATACGTACAGAGCAAAGTAACCCTGGGCCTTGGGGAAAGAGCGAGCGAGAGAGAGAGAGAGAGATCTCCTAGTTGTAAGTTTTTGAGCATTTACTCATGAGAGCATGCAAGTAATAAATTCTGGGGCACTGATTTTTTTTATTTTTTGGTCTAACATATATAATAAACGATCATGTTGAATAGAGATTCTTGATACCTCCTTTTCAATTGTTTTCACCCTTTTCGGTTCTTTCACAACCAACCACAATGAATTCAGCTGAAATGAAAACCTTACGTCATTTTTTAGCCTTTTAATTATCCGTAATGACCAAAAAATGTCAAAAAGTCGTGAGCATAATAAAGCAAATTTAGAGATATTCTAGAGATCCCCGTGTGTGTGTGTATATATATGTATGTATGTATGTATATATATATATATATATACATACACATATATGAAGTTAAATATGACAGCTGCTTACGTTCAAGTGGTGTATGGAAGGAATGTATTCGAGTATAATTTAATAAAAAATGGTAATATTACTTGTAGTTACTATATTCAAGTTCTAGGACATTGTAAAAAGATGATTTATATATATGTGATGAAAACCTAAAAAAAAATGAAAGGAAAAGTCAAATGATATACAATAGAACTAGGTCTGTTTGGTAAATGGATTCAAATTAATGATTTGATTTAAATTAGTGTGATTTGAATTAAGATTTGAGTTAGTGATTTGAATTGTTATTTGAGTTGACGTTTGAATGTGCATTTAAGCTTTAATCTGAGTATGGAATAAAATTAAAATTTGTGTTTGGAAAGATAGTGGAAATATTTTTTGATTTATTAATAAATCTAATAAAATCTTAATGTTAATGATCTTAAAAAATATGCAATATGGATCTTGATTTATTTCTCTCCTCATTAGGAATACGGTGAAAAAAGAATCATTTCAATTGGATATCGAATGAAGAAGTTACGATTTTTTTTTTCTCAAATATAAGAGAGAGAATTTTAATTTTTATTGTAACAAAGATATCCCAGTATCAAAAGTTTAAGGGGATACGAATTTTGAGATCTTGGATTCTTGATACTCAAATGATTCAGATTTTAAGAAAAACAAACATGTATCTAAAAGATTCTTAATATTCGAATCTAAATTTAAGTTTATTAAGTTCAAATAATACATAAACATTAACTCTCATGTCAAAAGTTGCAACCACACGTTGCGTAAATCATGCCATAGAAAATGGGAAAGCAAATGATGTGCATGAGTTTGTGCATTCCAGTAATGAATCTCATCATTATGCATTTATTGCGCATCAAAAAAAAAAAAAAAAACACCAAAAAAACAGCATTAATGGAAGTGTGCAACTAAATATATGACATGAGTTTCTGTAATTTGGGTGCAGTGGCGTTATTGGAAAGTGGAAAGACTCACCTGACTCTGTACTCCCCATCATTGGAAGACTCTTGAAAGCTGGCCTTCGTGTTTGGGTCTATAGGTATTTATTTAGTTACAGAAGTGTTCTCTAATTCTAAGCACTAAGAGGGCGCCTCCAAAAAAAAAAAAAAATCCACCTATGTGCATGTTTTGAAACTATAATATCTTGTCAAAGCCTTTTTTTTTTTTTTTGTAAATTAAATAGTTGAAAGACATATTCTTCTCTTTTTTGAGCCCACCAGAGAAATTGCCATGCACTAGATGTTACATTTTATGATTTGAGTTTCTAGAGTTGTCCAATCTTTATAGGGTTCCCTACTGATATATAGAAGACATGAAAATCAAATAATATGAGTCATGTTTAATTAATTCATGTATTTTAAATTTTGAGAAATGTTGATTGAATAAAGATACAATTTAATGTTGATGATGCAGTGGTGACACTGACGGGAGGGTTCCGATAACATCGACGAGATACAGCATAAAAAAAATGGGATTGAAAATAAAGGAGGAATGGAGGGCGTGGTTTCACAAGGGTCAAGTGGCGGGTTGGGTGGAGGTGTACGACAGCGGCCTCACTCTAGCCACCGTGAGAGGCGCGGGACACCAGGTCCCAGTCCTTGCTCCCCATCAGTCTCTTTCTCTCTTCTCTCATTTTCTCTCCGCTAACACCTTGCCTGCTTCAAGGTTTTAGTATAAGCTAATAGCACTTGTAGTACGTACTGTCCAAGCTAGCTGATTATTAATTTGTTGCAAGTAAAATTGCACGCATATGTTAAGGCTATATAGACTTTATTTGGACAGTTTTATGTATTAATAGAACAATCATCATTCGTGATTATAAATCTATGTTGTTAGAAAAGGAAAAATCTACCATCTCACGTGTGCAAACGAAATTATAACCGTTTCTTTTATATTGTAGTAATTTTTTGCTTTTAATTCTAGCATCTAAGAGCTTTATATTATTTTTTAACTAAAAAATTAGTTCTACCCATCCTTACCAAACATCCTATCAAAGAATTGAGTGTATTGATGTAGATTTTTATATTGAGAAAGTTATTAATTAAGAGACATTGGGAAAATGATATATATGTTTAGGCATTGGATAGTGTTCACAGGAGTGGACGGTCCTACGGCATCCAAGCATTTTTAGTGAATTATAAATACAACAATTAAAGGATTACGTTAAGCAAAATACGTGTTACAAGGATTATTGTTTTAATCTAATTTTTATGACAAATTTTATAAAAATAAAAATGAGATTTTTAAGGTTAAAAATCATGTCATAGTTTTATACAATAAAGGAATGATATGAAAATAAACTGAAAACTTTAACTGTTGCAAAATGTGTTGCAATAAATATTAAGACAAAAATACAATTTAAGGAAAATATTGTATAGAAATATGCAAAATTATACAGTATTAAAATACAGTATAAGAATTATATTGATAAAGTAATACAGTGTAAGAAAATACACTAGTAAAGTTATGCAGTATAAAAATTATATTGCAAAAGTAATGCAGTGTAGGAATTTGATTGTTTAAAGTTAAGCAGTATAGGATTTATACTATGTAAAGGATACAAATGAGTAAGAAATACTATGTAAGTTTATAACAGTAGAGAAAATATATCAACAATATAAGAAAAATACTGTCTGTATAAATATCAATTGTATACAGTTAAGCAGGAATTATACTATGTGGTGAATGTGAATAAATATGAGAGGCTGTGGGACCTCATGAATTGTGTAAAAGAGAATACCGATCATATAAAATATACCTACAGTACAAAAAAATATTATCAGTATAAAATTAGACTGTATAAAATAATTTTTTAATGTTCTTACTTTTAGGAACAGCTCTTGCCTAACTGGTCGGAAAAAAGGAAATCACGCCTAGTAAGAGTACTACTACTACTTAAATAGTTTTTTTTTTTTTTTAAAGGTTAGAAAGAAACTATTTGAAAGGAAGCAAAGGTAAGGACATTCACACTGCAACTTTCATTTATCTTTGGTGGTCAGCGCAAAGCTCACATCATGATCTTCTTCTTTTTCACGTATTCTTTTTTTCTTTTCTTCTCTACAATAAAAGGCAACATCTCCCAAGAGTCTGAAGCAAAGTTTCCCGCCTTGGTTATGTCGGCTGAATAGAATTTTGCTTTTATGGCAGGCGTACGTGCTATGCAGCTTCAGAGATATCAACAAGTGTTGGTCGATTGAGATATTGTATGTTTATGGGTCGAATAACAATACTACAACTATAAATGCGTATCAAAACATACTATAAATACTAAATTATTTATCGAAGTTTGAACTTTATATGACGTGACAATTGATTCATTAGGAATATAACAAATAACTAAAGTATTTGAGTTACTTTTAAATACACTACATTGCAAGACATTAATGATTAAAGGACTTTTTAAATGAAAACCTCCATCGGTAGTATATGTTTTGAAATTATTAAATTTTGCTCAAATTATTTTGTTCTTATAAATTTAATGACTGAAAGTCAGATACCCACCTATAGGTATTGTTGATGCCTGGATTCGGCACAACACCACGTGCGGGTGCTCACGGAGGTCGGGTTCTTGTTATGTCTCCTGTTCAGCCTAGCTCGGTCTAGTCTGGTGGGATCTACAAGAGGAGAGAAGGTCTCGGAGTAAGGGGACACCAATTTGGTGCATGCCAAGGGCACTCTGACGCTCAAGTCAATGTTCTGACCAGGAAGAGCTAAGGGAGAGGTAGGGTAGGCAACGGAAGAATGCCCGTACCTTTGTGGTAGAGTTGATGCTCCTATTTATAGAGTTTAGCTTGGATCCGGGTGTGGACCGGTTTGGTCCGTAACCTAGGTGTCCAACGACAGGTGTCACAATCTCTATGAAGGAGGATTGCCTAACGGAGGATTGAGATGGTGCCACACGGTGGTTTTTGGGTAAGTCGGATAGATCCTGGTCGGATAAATTTTATCCTGGTTGGACAGATCCTGATCTGGTTAGACGGTTCCCTAGTTGGATAGATCCTGCTCTGATTAGACAAGTCCCTGGTTGGACAGATCCTGCTCGGACAGGCCCTGGTCGGATAGATCTTGTCCTGGTCGGAAGGGTCCCTGGTTGGACAAATCATGTCCTAGTCGGATTGCTCTTTTCAGCCAACCTGATCAGGTGCTTGGATTAAAGATGGTATGAACTTCATATGGTTTTCTCCTCGTGAAGATTTCCCCCAACAGGTATGTTTTGTTCTCATATGAAAAATTACCTAATTATAAAAATATTCACATCGATAATGTTACTCTTTTTATTGACGGCATAAAAGCTGGACATGCTTATCTTAAAAAAAAAAACCATAAAAACCTTACATTTTATATCAATTATTATTTATAGGCCGTTTGATATGTAGGTTTATCACCATTTAAGGCAGTTTAAACTATAGAGACGGTTTAAACCAGCGTTTAGTGGAGTAAAAATTTAGGCCAGTTTAAGCCACAAAGGCGGTTTTAAACCATCAAAACCCTAAAAATTTAAACTTTGTCCCCTTTAAGTTCTCACTGTTTGAACCATTTTCTACAGTAAAAACTATTCTCTTTCTTGTTTTTCTTTTATAGACTATAGTTTTTCAAACACCCGTTCTCGTTTTAAACTTGATGTAATATTTTATTCTCATTTTAAACATTTACATTCCAAGCATCAGTTTAAGATCATCGTTTAAAACATATACAGCTTAAAGCATAAAGTTTTAAATCATATCATTTTAAACCCACGCAGTAAACAAAACATAACACTATAGCTACTTCCTTTTTTAGGTTTATTACTCAAAACTCTAAAATTCCAAAGTTTGTATTGGTAAAATGGTTCTTTTCCTAGAGCTGATTTTTTAGTAATTCATTTGAACTTGAACACTATGATCACTTTCTTTGAGTGAATTTTTTTTTTGGCTAATTAAAAAATACTCTGGGATAGACTAGATTTGTCATTGTCATGTTTTAATTAGGTATTGATTAGCTAGGAACAAAAAACAAAGATGAAAAGTCGATCATGTCTACAACAACAATAGGATGGAGAAAAGATACATTACAACTATATATTATGGTTATTTTGCAAGAAGGATTAATTTTTTCAAACCAAAAAAAAAAAAAGGAATAGAAGAGATAGAGAGTACTAGATTGTAGTTTCAATTATGTTCCCAGATACTGGCTTAGTTTGATAAACCCAGTTGGAATTAGTTCCAACTGCTATAGTATAAAGCTCTCACATACTACAATATAGAACATAATTTTACTGTAGTGTAAAGCTCTCGTATGCTACAGTATTTTAATTCCAACTATCTTACCAAACACTCTCATTCTCAAACAAGGAGACGCGGCATAGATGGACCAGTTAACGCACTTGACGTACACTGGGAAATGGACCAAGACGGTAAGGAAGAACGCGGTAACGGAGAAGAAGATGGTAGCTTGCTTCAAAAACTTGGCGGCAATGTGGAATTTGAAGTTGATGAAGTTGGAAATGAAACGAGCTAAGGAAGTTAGCAAAATGGCAACAGAAAGAAGATCAAAGATTTGAGGAAGATTGGTCATATGTAGATTGGAGGGCTATTTCAAGCACTAAAGTGAAAATATGAAAAT
Organism: Artocarpus hirsutus; assembly: GCA_946598075.1. NCBI lineage: Eukaryota > Viridiplantae > Streptophyta > Magnoliopsida > Rosales > Moraceae > Artocarpus > Artocarpus hirsutus. Next base: position 8,043 of record CAMOHE010046227.1, on the reverse strand, counting down.
ATAAGGAAATGAGTGACAACATATTCAGTAGGAAAAACCATTACTCATCTTTAGGTTTTTATCATTGCCACATTAAAACCTGTATAGTTAGGTAGTTCTCAATATTATTCATCAATATTATCATATTCATTTCCAGTGGACACCTTATGATTGTCCTACTAAGTTCCATACATATATATATACACATATTAGTTCAAGATTTAATAATGCTCATCTATATCCACCATGCAATAGAGTATCATGTCACTCAACTCAATGAAACTCAAATGGGTGCGCTTAACGACTCTACAATCATTCTAAGAGTGTCCGGTAAGGGGACATCAAGTCTCGAATCCTCACCAAGTCGATTCCTGTACAATGCGTTCTGGAATTTTTGACCCAAGTAAGCGTCGTCAACTCCTTCCTATTTTACATTTTAGGGTATTCTTGCCCAACAATGTAACCACCACTTTCTTCATGTTTTGTCATTTCTCTCATAACCATTATTGTTATGTATAAAGTATATTTCCTAACCATGCTTTTCAATTTATTCAATACATGTCAAATCAATTTATTCATCTCTATGCATTATAAGACGAGTTCATGCTATTATCTCATAAGTGATATTCATATAATAACAATTCAACATATATATATATATATATATATATATTGCAATGTAAAGAACCAAATTTAATTGCATAAAACCTCATAAAAGATGAGTAATAGATTCTTTACCTTTTAACGAATACAATGCTGATAACTTTTAGTTCACGATACTAAGTTCACCACGTAAGCTCCAAATACTTTATTATCCTACGACGTGTAAAGTAACCATATTTTAATTTAAATCCTATTTTATAATCATGCCAATTTACTATCTATTTTTATTAATGTGCCATAATGATTTATACGTTCAAAATATGTATATAAAATTAAAGGCATAATTTATTTTTAATAGCAACAAAGATTGACCCATATTCCAATCTAAAATGTTTTGAAAATAGTTTAAAACAAAAATAATATGATATTAAAATATTTTAGAATAAACCATTTGAATAAAAATTTTGTATTAGGCTTGGGTCAATTCGACCTATAATATATCAAGCAGTAAGAGAATTGACAAAGGAATATAATCAGTAAAATGGTGGAAGGCAAAACATGTAGTTTTCTAAAAAAAAAAATGATGTGTCGTTTTTCACTTGGAAAAATTCTCCGAAAGAACCCAAAATCTAAAATTTTAAATTTTTCTTCAAATATTGGTTTTCTAACAGTTTTCTAAGCAAAAAAAATGATATATATATAATATAATAATCTCTATACAATATAAACTCAATTTCCACTGATTTGCATAGTTAAAACATAATCAAAATCTAAGTTTTAAGTTTTGAAACCTTACTTCTAATCTTAGCCTAAAAATGTTGTTTAGGTCTCGAAATCTTCAAAGTTTCCTTGATTTATGAGTTTGTGAATTTGGGTGAGAAATTAACTTGGAAGTATTGAAGGTTATTTGAGTTTTGCCTTGGTTTTTCTCTGCTTTGTGTCACAATGAAAGAAAAAGGAATGAAGAAGAGAAGAGAGAAGCAAGGAGAGTAAGGGAAAGAGAGATGTGGGAGTAAGAGAGAAAAAACTCAATAAAAAAAAAGCAAAAATAATTGAAGGGGGGTGAGAAGTGAGTCACGGGTGAAGGAGAAAAGATAAGGCCAAATAAAAAGAAGGAGAAGAAAATAATGGAGGAGACATGGTAGGTGAAGAGTAGTCTTCATTGAAGACTTTGGTGCACAAAATGTCAAATAATATTTTTGTAATTAAATAAAAGTTTTAAGGTCATTTTGGTAAATATTTTAAATAGGTATAAAAAAATTTTAGAAAATTTACAACGGAGTAGAAATAAAAATTGTGAAATAAATTTTAGATGAAACAAAATTTTAATTAACACACTAATAATTAATTTGATTATAATGATTCTCGTTGGAAAAATATCAAGTGTCATAAATTTAAACAAGTTTTTCAAATTGAAAAGATATATTTGTAATTTCTTAAAACATATAAATAAATTAAAAATAACAAAAATTAAAAAGTATAGCTATGTAATTAATCCAAAAAAAATAAAACTACTCAATTGTTGTTTACTTGAAGACCAACTCAAAATTTAAGCCCCGTTTATTTTTGTTCTTAAAATTTTTAGAAATATTTTTACACATTTTTAAAAACAAAAAATTTAAAAACATTATCAAAATAATTCCTATAAAATTTTTATTTACTTTAAAAATAATATCAAACACCCCTTTAGGATTGTGTAAGGGGAAATCTCAAAGACTCGACAAAGACCCCAATAACTAATGCCAGATAATACGGCAGGCACCGTGTGGGCCCGAGCTTTTAATCAAACGGTGGATATTGAATCCGAGTGAGTGGATGACTACTACCA
>CAMOHE010046226.1:66819-79178 GCA_946598075.1 Artocarpus hirsutus | reverse complement strand
TTCTCAAGGCCTACGGCAAAATTATAAAAAAAAAAAAAAAAGAGAAATGAAAGCTGGCTTAGACTAGTGTATATTAATCGGAAAATATTTAGTAAAAATTTGCTTATATATTGCTCTTTTTTTTTTGAAAGAATTTTAAGTTTACTCTTGAAATATAATTGAAAAAAAATACCTTATAATTATAACTAAAACATAATAAAAAATGAAATAAAAAAGTTGAGAAAGGAACAAACAAACTGAATCATCTATAACAATAAATTATCAAAGCTCACCGTATCTTCTATTAAGATATCTAGATAAACCAGCTTGTGTGATTCCCAAACCAACATCGTTTATAGTCTGCAAGACACATCGATATATGTTTAATTATTATATATATTTTTTCTGGCAGAACTAATTAACATATATAAATTAGTTGATTGCGTTTATAGAATTAATAAGACGTTTGCTTACGACCCTTTGGTTTGATGGTAATCCTACTTGTAATTTTTATTTGTCAATTAGAAAATGACACATTTCTATAATATGTACTAATTTTAACAATAAAATAGTAGAGTAAAGCACGCCCTGTTAGTACTATTATAGCATTTTTTTATAGCAAACTTTTGGAAGATATAATTTAAATTTGTATATATAATATTATAAGTACCATGTTCATTGCATTCTTCACCAACTTGATATCATCCAAACTAAGCATCTTGAAAACTATCCGCCGAGGATTATTCTCACTTCCGGGAGGACCTTTGATTGGGGTTCTGCTATCTTTGACCAGAAATAAAGCCGTCGCTAAAAACATTAAGACGTCAACAGTGCTATTCCAAAACAACTTGAAAACCCACCAAAGTTCAAGGAAGATCTTCGAGAACATTCTAGTTGAATTGGTATTTTTGTTCTTATAATCTTTGTTGATCTTCTTCTCTGGAAGTGTTGGCAAAGCCCCGGGATCGGAGGTTTGGCGCATGCAAGCGAGCAAAAGAGACATGAGAGATATTCCATCGCCAAGAGAGTGATGAATTCTTAATATTCCCACATTTTCAGCCGTGGAGGTTTTGACGTCGAGAATATGGAGGTCCCAAAGAGGCCTTGACTTGTCTACGCTAGTTTTGGTAAGGTTATAGATGTAGTCTTCAACAAATTTGTCTGTTGACTCCATATTATTATAAATTGGCAGATCCATCTTAGAAATTATGACGTGCTTGTCCAAATCCACATCATTTGTTCTAATCCATTTCATCTTACCGCTACTTTGCTCATCCACAACCTGTATATGTTGGAATTTGGAAATTTCACCTTAATGTAGTGTTTAACATTACGAATACTAATTTAAAGCTCAATATTTTATTTGAAAATATAAATGAAAAACAATATAAACATTACCAAGAAAAAGTCTATTTGTAACTCCCGATCATGTAAATTAAGATGAAGATTATAGAAGTACTTGAAGACTATTGAGTAATTTAATTTGTAGATAAGAGAGCCAACAACTAGTGTTAGGAAGAAATTGTGCAACCTAATTAAGCTAACTCTTACTAGTAGCACATATCCCACACCAAGCTTCTTACTTCGATTATATTAACAAAAGAAAAACAAATGGGTCATTTATTTTTTTTTATAGTCTGTGTTTTAGGTTTATTTAAAAAGTATACCTTCAATTTTTCATTGCATCAGATATATATCTTCATGTAATGCTTAGACACAAATTCATATTTTTTTTAATCAGTTAACACTCAATTTTGGCCTTAAACTATTCAAAGTACCCTTTAGGAAAAAAAAAAAGAAGAAGAAAGATATAGTACCCTAAAACAGGAGATAGAGAGGAATAAATCGTTTTTGAAAATTTTTTAATTTGTTCTTTCTTGAATTCAAAAGTATTTTGGGTATTTTAAAGTCAAATTATGTATTGAGTATTAACTAAGAGAAATATGGATTTATATCATAAATATAAATAAAGGATATTTTCAATTTGATGAGATAAAAATCGAAAGCATACTTTCTAAAAAAACGTATGACACATGGTATAAAAAGATATTTAACTCAAATCAAACAAAAAGTTTATATATCCAAAATTGAAACTGTCAAGGTAAAAGAACCCTAGCATAAAGCTTACAAAAAAAAAAAAAAAAAAAAAAAACTAATTAAATCTATCACTGGGTTGGTGGAGAGCCACGTGATCTGCTCCTTTAAATACAGATATTATTAAAACCTAGCAAGGGTTAAAAAGAGAGAGAGAGAAAAATACAAACAAATTAAGGAAAAAACTAGCATGATGCTATATATGCCAGGCTTTGTTTATTTGCTTACCAATAAACAGGAGAAGCGGGGTTGCTTTAGCAAAGTATGAGGCAAATTGGCCTTGACAACATTAGGGTCAAGCCTGGTATTGAATCCCATGATTGCTAAGATATGAACGTTCATGTTTGGTTCATTGAACAACCGCTCCACGGGAGTAAGTGGCTCTTCATAATCATCTTCATCTCCCTGATCCCATGAATACCATGATATTGATCATCATCATCTCCATCATATGTTTCCCGTGATCTGTTTTGATGTTTTATTTCAATAGGTCGCAGCGTCCCTAATTGCTTTCTCAATCTGACCCCTTCTTCAGAGTACTCCATTATAGTTGCAGTTGGGAAATATTTGAATGATCCTTCAAAAAACTCTATATATACACACACATGCGTGTACATACACCTGGTAAATAATTGTCATTTTCTTTAAGGTTCGATCACAAGAAATTAGAACGTCTCTAAGGTAATGTTAAAATAATATATGAATGTAAAATTTTGATTTTTAAATGTAAAAAAACTCTTCAATCTAGTACCATTTTCAGTGTCAAAATTACTATATGCTAAATTTGATGGCAAATTTGTCATTAACATATATTAAATTTAGTATTTAATCCTTATAATTGGTTGATGCATTAACTTTTCTTTTCATAATCATTACAACATTGTCATCTTTAAATTATTTTAATATTAAAAAAATTTACTATACAAATTTCAAGGCTTGAAAATTATGAAAAAGGTAGATAAAACATTTAAAAGGGTTATTTACCTTTGTATTCCTTGTATTTTAAGTTTATTTAAATACTATACCTTCAGTTTTAGAAATCATCGAATTTACATCTTCATATTAGACTTAATACACAAATTTATAATTTTCCCAATCGATATTCAAAATCGATCTAAAAAATTGCCCAAAATACCTTCAAATTGAAAAATAAGAGAACTTTACACATTTGAAAAAACTTTATACTAAGGTTTTTGACTTCAAAAATGTGTAGAATACCCTTGAAATTGGTGCTTTGTATATTTTCATTTTTATTTTCTTTTTATTTTTTAAAAGTTTTAACTTTTCTCTATTTTACTTAAGGATAATTTGGTCAATCTAAAGGTTAAAATCAACTATTGACTAAAGTAAGATATAAATTTATGTATTAAATCTAATCTAAATGTATACATTTGATGATATCAAAAATCAAAGGTATAGGTTTTGAATTAACTTAACAAAGAGGGTACAAAAAGATAAATATCCCTATTTAAAATAACATTATGCATTTATACACAAAATAAAATAATATATCAATTATGCTATTTTAATTTTCACACTTTTAGTGACAAATTTAAGATTGGTATTCAACATTTGAGTAAGAGATAGCCTTTGTTTTTTTTTTTTTTAAAATAATAGGAGGTGGTTTTAAGCGTTTTGTAACTTCATAACGTTGATTTTTTTAAAAAATAAAGATTAATTTCTCTTTATTGTTGCCATTGGAAGGAGAAATGCTGGCAATATGGTCAAAATTAATGAGGCGAAAATGGGTGTTCGGGTAGGCATTTAAGCCACTTGCTATTGAATTTGATCTTAATTTACTAATTGAATTATTAGAATCAAATTGGGACCAAACGTGGAAGGATTGTACCTAGAGTCAAACTAGACCAAGGAACGTTTAAACTAAGAGGAAGAGCAAAATAACAGATTTTGGCTAAAAATTAGGAAAAAAATGTCATATGGTTTCAAAATGTGTAGCAAATGTTATAGCATGAGAAATTTGGATTTACCTTAGAAGAAATTGAGAATAAAAACCTTAAAATTGTGGCGTTCGACCCGGCGTACTCCTCAAGCCTTCATAGGACCTATCTTGCGGGGCCTCCGGACTTATGGCTCTTATTGGTAGACCATTCTTGTGCCGCCCACTCATCCGTACTGGCCCCTTAGAGTTTTTCTTTTGCGTCCCTCGGGTTCGAACCTCAAACCTCCCATAAGAGGTTCTTATTTCCTTCTCGAGTACCAATTAAGCTACTAGAATGCATGGGCGGTACAGGGATAATCTACCAATAAGAGCTTTTTATTGTGGCGTCCGGCCCGGGCGTACTCCCTCAAGCCTCCATAGGACCCACCTTGCGGGGCCCTCCGACTTATGGCTCTTATTGGTAGACCATCCCTGTGCCGCCCACTCATCCGTACTGTCCCCTTTGGGGCCCTCTAGCCCCTCAAGGTTTTCTTTCGCGTCTCTCGGGTTCGAACCTCAAACCTCCCTTAAGAGGTTCTTATTTCCTTCTCAAGTACCAATTGAGCTAGTAGCTCAATTGATGCTCGAGAAGGAAATAAGTACCTCTTAAGGGAGCTTTGAGGTTCGAACCCAAGGGACGCAAAAGAAAATCTTGAGGGGAGTGGGCAGCACGGGGATGGTCTACCAATAAGAGCCATAAGTCCGGGGGCCCGTAAGGTGGGTCCTATGGAGGCTTGAGGGAGTACGCCCGGGCCGGACGCCATACCTTAAACTGACTGAATTGTGCAAAAAGAGATATAAGAATCGAATGCACTAGCAAGTCCATAGAAAGATCAAGCTTAAGTACTCTCAGTTTTGAAGCAAGAGGAGACATATTCATGATGTATTCCCTGATGTTCTCTTTACTTCTGTATCTCAATGAGAGAGGCTTGCCAAAAGTGTACTTGTTTTAGCCTTTTCATTTTTGGCAAATCTCTTCTCAATGTCCTCAAGAAACTCTTTAGCTATCTTTATCGTTTCTAATATAGTGCCCCTAAATGCTTCTAGAATATGGCTACCGTTATGATCATCATACATATACGATTTGACTTCTTCCACCTTTCCATGTCCCTCTTTTCATCAAAGGAACTCTTATCTGTACGAGGTGCAAGAGAAGGAACCCTTAACACAAGGTCAAGATCCATGACTTTGAGAACTATAAGGAGTTTCTCTTGCCATGATTTGAAGTTGCTATCATTCAGCATAGGAATTGAATTGATGTTGGCAGTAATGTTTAAGGCAGAGCTAATAGCTGGAACATAGAACAAAACAAACAAACCCAAAAACAAACGCACATAAGAATCCAAAATAGCAATAATAAATCCGAATGAAGGTACTCCATCTCAAGATATCAGACACTCCATTAATATTTAGTCTTTAGATAGAAATACTAACTTGTAAGTGATATCTTGGTGTAGTAATCAAATACTGACAATAAAAACATGTCAAACAATAAAGCTTTCTTTGGGCCGATTTATTGTTCATATGTAAAACTAAATAATTATCATGTGTTTATTATCATAGGTGTACATGCAATTTTGCTAAAAATTGCCTTCCTTTGAGCTGGTAAACACAACCGTTTATATTTCAAAACCAATTAATTTCCACAAGAAAAGCCACTTTGATGATATGTTCCTTCAATTAATATATATATATATATAATACCAATATTTAAATTTAAAATTGCACCAAAAATAACCAAAATTAAAATAAAAAATAAAAATTTTGGTCAAAATCAACCTGATCAAAGTCAACTAGTAAACTTGACTAATTAGCCTTGACTAGGTCAGGGTTGAACCAAGTCGGGTTGACCCAACCTAGATCCTAACCCAGCCCCCTTTAATTTCCTTTTTCTTTTTTTCCTCGGATCACCCTAGGGTTTAAGCCTAGTGACTTTACTGGTCACAGGCCAAAGTTTGGCCCGTGTATGACCTTTTCTCCTTATTCTGTCACATCCCAATTTGGGCTCGCGTATCACTTGTGTAAATCTGGGCCAAAGTCGAAAAGCACTATTAAACCTAGCCCCTTTTTTTTTCTCTTCCTCTCGGCACATGTGCTAGTGTACAAAACGATGAAAACAAAAACAGTTTCTTGAGTCCATAAAGCCATTCTACCTTATACATATATATATATATATATATATTTATATGTATATAATATTATATTATATTAAACGAATCCTTCATTTGCTAAATGCATCAAAAATCAACAATATATATATATATATACATATATTTATATATCATGTCGTAAACTGAAAATTTTGTCAAACTTTTTGCCAAAATTTAATTTATCTTTCATGGCTAACTTATAAACAAAAGTATGTATATATATCACAGACTTTTATCTTTGAACCAAAACAAAACTCATACATATATAAATATGATTCAACAGATATATATACATATAATCTGAATCCAGATTCAACAAAATATATATATATATATATATATACATACAAAACCAAATGCTTTATTCCATAAAATATTAAACCAAAATTTCCAAATAGTTGTTCTCAAATTCAATAATTTTAAGAAACCGTAGATTGTTAAATTTGAGAATTTTTTATGAGAATCACAACTAGAAAATTATTGATTCCCAATGATTCAACATGAAGAAGCACTGCAAGAAATACTATATTTAACGACATATTATTTACGACATGTAGTTTTTAAATGTCGTTAAAAAGTACATACAATGACATCTCCAATAAAAATGTCGTTAATAATATTTGAAACAATAATTAACGATATCTATATAGATGCCGTATTAAAGATCTCCTTTTAACTACAATAATTTAGTATCGTTAAATCATTTAACGACAAGTAGGAGATGTCGTCAAAGCCTTGGAGATTCCACGACATCCCTTATAGACGACATCTTGACCAATGTCATCTATAAGGGGTGTCGTAGAATCTCCAAGACTTTGACGACATCTCTTACTTGTCATTAAATGATTTAACGGCATTAAACTATTGTCGTTAAAAGGAGACCTTTAATACGACATCTATATAGATGTCGTTAATTATTGTTTCAAATGTCGTTAATGATAGCTTTGTTGGAGATGTCGTTGTATGTACTTTTCAACAACATTTAAAAATTACATGTCATAAATAATATGTTGTTAAATGTAGTTTTTCTTGTAGTGAGGCTCTTGATACCATGTGTTAGAACAAAATATTGTGATAAAAACCATTATCATCCAAGATCATTTGTTTCAAATCACCGAAATAATTAAAAAAATGCAGAAGCTAACCTGAATCCATTAATTGAATTGTGATTCTTGAGTTGTAGGTTGAGGATCTTCCAAATCTAGTGTATAACTCCTCCTTCAAAGTATGCTCCTATAATTTCTCTATAGATGTGTAACAAAAAAGTAATATACATACTAACTTAGGGACCACAACCCCTTTATATAATTGCTAACCCTAATAGTTTTTCGTAATTACCAATTTAACCTATCATATGAGTAATTATATTTTGGTTTTTACATATAGGAGGCCCACACTTAATAATGGATTAAAAGCCTAAAACTTAAATTGATCATTTTTAATTGGACAACCTTATCTGATAACCTTTAATATATATTTATTTAATATATTAGCCCATATATTTGATTAATTCCAACACAAACCATGTGAACCCTCCAACTAAACAGACTCGTACCTGCGAGTAATTGGCAACTTCGGGGACAAGTAAATGACATGTTGGCTGAGTGCTTCTCGGGCAGATTTACATGGTTTTATGGCAAACTTTTTGATGCTCCGACTGCAGAGTTGTGGGACTTGCCAACCTATTAAGTGCGCTCTCCGATGTAGCTGTGGGGTGTCATTCTCCATGCTACATGTAATGTACATAACAAAGTGAGTATTATGTTTCTCATATGTATATTCGTCGGGTAAAAAGAAAAAAGAAAACACATCTAATAATGTGCATTTTTGTAGCATGCTGAATGTACTCAATTATAGTAATACTATTATAGATCGGTTGATACAAATATTAAGTTTCATTTGGTCTTGGTAAGCAATGGAAGATGGCCTCTTCACAAATTATCTTTAACTTGGTAAAAGCAGGAAAATGTCATGTACATAGTATTTTATAATAATAGAAGAGACTAATTAGCATGATTTCATAATTGCCTACTAACTAGTTACTAGTATGACCTAGTCTCTTCAATTTTAGTCTCTTTTAAAAATAGGAGATTTCTCCGATAGGGACCCCACCAGTGCTACATATTTTAGAACCTTTAAATGTGATCAAAATCACTTCTTCTTTTTTTTTTTTTCTGTATATCAACTACTAAAAGATAGATACCTATCAGTGAATATTCCTTTTTGGTTCCCACAAGAAACTTGCTATTGAGAATAACTGAATAATTATAAGAAATCAAAGTTAGACGTTATGTTTTTAATCTAAAATCCCAACACTGCTAGTTGGCATTGAAGAATATCTCCAATTAAAACCTTCCTCAGTTGCTTGCATGCATACAATTGATAGGGCATGTGGGGCCTTAGTCCCCCATCTGCAAAAATTCTTTCCCAGTCCCTCCCAAACAATATATAAGGCCACTGCTTCTCTACTTCTGAAGCAAAGCAGTAACATTTAAAACTCTCTCAAACAAGGAAACCTAGAAATTAAAGGGGAAAAGAAATGGTTTGTTGGTCTGCTGAGAATGCCACAAAAGCCTTTCTCAGAGCTCTCAAAATGGTAAGCTTGGTCTTGTAAGCTTTTCTCTTCCTTACGTGCTAATTGCCAATGTTAATTTCATAATGCAATATTCTAAAAATACCTTACTATGTTTTCATATACTAAAAAATTTATAGTAATTTATATATACTATGCTGTTTGATTTTGATATCATCTGACATAAAAAAACACTACCACATAAGTTCTTTATTTGTCTTAATTTTTTTTTTCATATTTTCAGGGAAAAAGGGGCAAGGAGCCAGATGTAGCCGAGTTCATTTCAGCACTTGCAGCCGGCAACAATGCACAGCTCATGGTGATGGCATGTGCCGAAAAAGCAGGATCGACCACCGCTGTGCTAGCATTAGTTGCAGCAGCACATCAAATAGGCGGTAGGGTGGTCTGCATTCTCACAACGCGTTGAGAACTACAAGCCTCCAAGACGTCTCTAGGGCACCACGCTAACCGCATAGAGTTTGTCGCTGGAAACGCAAAGACCCTTTTGGAAAACGACTTCAAAGGCGCAGATTTTGTGGTCATTGACTGTGACATGAATGACCACAAGGGGGTCTTCCTAGCGGCAGGACATATCGTTGGTCCGCTTATTGTGGGGTTACAATGCCCTTCATAGGGATCTTGGGGGAGTGAATTAAGGGCAGAGACTCATTTTTTTGCCTATTGGAGACGGCTTGATTGTGAGTAGAAGTACAAATATTGGTAGTTTAAGAAGTACTAAAGCTGGTAATTATAAGTCTGAATTAGGTGGTCCAAAGAGGAATACTCATCATTAGGTGGTAAAAGTGGACAAGTGCACTAGGGAAGAACATGTTTTACCTAAAAGGCAATGGATTGAAGTTTGATTAAGGCTGATTTTTAGTCTTTTTTTTTCTTACTCGCTTTCTTTATCATAGACACTACAAGAAAATATTGATTACACGACCTTTATTTCACGACCGTTTCATAAAAACCGTCGTGTAAAGGGCAAAAATGCGTGACAAGTTACGCTTGTGAAAACGAAGACCGTCGTGGTAGGGTGAGAAGATACCACGACGGTTTTCTAAAAAAACAGTCGTGGAACCTCTAATTTACCACGACGGTTTTTTCAGAAAACCGTCGTGGTATCTTCAACAATTCGGAGCTACCACGATGGTTTTTGGAGAAAACCGTCGTGGAAGATTAGGGCTACCACGACGGTTTTCTCCAAAAACCGTTGTGGTAGCTTGGTAGCTTATTTAAAACCCTTCCCATCCTCGGCTTTCAGACAGTACATTTCAGAAACACACTTTACAAATACAAACACAGACCCTTCCGAATCAGCCGCCGCCGTCTCTCTCCGCCTCCACACTCCTTAATCTCAGCCAAAATTGCAAGTTTTTTTTGTACAAAGTGAGAAATAGTTGTTGATTGTGTTGTATAATTATTAATCCGAAATTTATAAATAGTTGTTTTATTTTTTTCTTTATTCCTTGAAGTTGATAAATAGTTGTTCATTTTGTTGTTTATTCCGTGAAGTTTGTATTGTGGATCATGGGTATGATTTCTTCGTTTTATAATGAGTATGTGTAACTTGTTTAATTTATGATGACCGGGTGATGTTTTTTTTATGATTAATTAATATATGCATGTAGGCGTGGGTATATATATAAATTGTGAAATTAATTTTAATTGAATAATTGCTATTTATTATTTTGATTTAGGAATTGGAAAATGGATAGGAAATGGATGTGGGATTTTCGATTATCTGAAGAGTATGTGAATGGTGTGGAAGAGTTCTTGGATTTTGCCAAAAGTCATGCAAATGGTGATAAAATTCGATGTCCTTGTGTTCAATGTGGAAACCATAGATTGCATCCAATTACAATTGTTAGAGGACATTTATTTCAAAATGGAATAATAAGTAGTTATCAAACGTGGCATTTTCATGGCGAGTCTAATTTCAATCCAACCTTACTAAATAAAGAAAATCAATCTATTGTGGAGGATAAAATGGAGGATGAAGACAATATGGTTGACATGATCAATGATTTAGAAGAACACTTTGTGTACCATCCGGATTTATTTGAGACAATGATGAATGATGCAGAGATACCAGTGTATGGGGGGTGTACCAATTTCACTAAATTGTCTGCTTTAGTTCAATTATAGAATTTGAAAGCATCGGGTGGCTGGTCGAATTCTAGTTTCACAAAGCTGTTGGAATTTTTACGAAGGCTTCTACCAGAGGGTAATAAATTACCAACTAGTATGTATGAGGCTAAGAAGACTTTGAGCACTTTGGGAATAGATTATGAGAAAATTCATGCATGTGAAAATGATTGTGTTCTCTATAGGCATGAGTATGAGGACGAGAATTATTGTCCAGTTTGTCAACAAACAAGATGGAAGAAAGGAAAAGAGCCAAAAGACGGCAAGAATGGAGTGCCAAGAAAAGTGTTATGGTACATTCCACCGGTACCACGTTTGAGGCGTTTATTCAAAAACGTAGAACATGCCAAGAATTTGACATGGCATCATGACAAACGGGTGGATGATGGTATGCTTAGACACCCGGCTGATTCACCACAATGGAAGACTTTTGAAGCCGATCATCCCAACTTTAGTGCGGATCCAAGAAACATACATTTCGCTTTGTCGACTGATGGAATGAACCCACATGGTAACATGAGTAGTAGGCATAGCACTTAGCCCGTAGTACTTGTTAACTATAATCTCCCTCCAAAGATGTGCATGAAGCAGAAGTTTTTAAGTTGTCTTTATTGATTTCGGGTCCTCACCAACCAGGCAATGACATTGACGTATACTTGGGACCGTTAATCGATGATCTGAAAAGGTTGTGGGAAAAGGGAGTTGAAGTTAGAGATGCTTACCGAAAAGAGACATTCACACTCCGGGCGATGTTGATATAGACTATTAACGACTTCCCCGCATATGGCAATTTATCTGGTTATTCTGTGAAGAGTTCTATAGGTTGTCCTATTTGTATGACAGAAACGTCTCACAAACGGTTGAAAAATGAAAAGAAAACTGTTTTTCTTGGTCATAGAAGATGGTTGCCAAGAGACCATCGCTACCGCAAACAAAAGAAAGCCTTTGATGGCAACAGCGAAGAAAGAGACCCTCCGCGCCCTTTGACGGGTGAACAAATATTTGAAATGGTACAAGATATAAGAGTCGTATTCGGTAAGAGAAAGCGAGGTAAGGAAGAGATGCAAAATGGAGGACCATGGAAAAAAAGATCACTCTTCTTTGAACTTCCCTATCAGAAGACACTTTTTGTTCGTCATTGCTTGGATGTTATGCATATTGAGAAGAACGTTTACGAATCCGTAGTCGATACATTGCTTGACATTCCGGGGAAGACTAAGGATGGTGAAAAAGCTCGGTTGGATCTAATGGAAATGGATATTAGGCCTAATTTGTTTCCCGAGAGAAGAGGGAACCGGACATACTTACCTCCGGCAAAACACACGTTATCTAGAGCAGAAAAGAGAAAGCTCTATGAATGGCTTGCTTCATTAAAAGTGCCGGACGGGTATTCGTCAAACTTCAAAAAGTTGGTGTCGGTGAAGGATTTGAAACTTATTGGCATGAAAACACACGATTGTCATGTGTTGATGCAGCA
>CAMOHE010046226.1:26285-66799 GCA_946598075.1 Artocarpus hirsutus | reverse complement strand
TTTATTTGAAAATATAAATGAAAAACAATATAAACATTACCAAGAAAAAGTCTATTTGTAACTCCCGATCATGTAAATTAAGATGAAGATTATAGAAGTACTTGAAGACTATTGAGTAATTTAATTTGTAGATAAGAGAGCCAACAACTAGTGTTAGGAAGAACTTGTGCAACCCAATTAAGCTAACTCTTACTAGTAGCACATATCCCACACCAAGCTTCTTACTTCGATTATATTAACAAAAGAAAATCAAATGGGTCATTTATTTTTTTTTTATAGTGTATGTTTTAGGTTTATTTAAAAAGTATACCTTCAATTTTTCATTGCATCAAATATATATCTTCATGTTACGCTTAAACACAAATTCATATTTTTTTTATCAGTTAACACTCGAATTTGGCCTTAAACTATTCAAGGTGCCCTTAAATAGAAAAAAAAAAAGAAAAAAGAAGATAAAGTACTCTAAAACAGGAGATAGAGAGGGATAAATCGTTTTTGAAATTTTTTTAATTTGTTCTTTCTTGTATTCAAAAGTATTTTGGGTATTTTAAAGTCAAATTACATATTGAGTATTAACTAAGAGAAATATGGATTTATATAATAAATATAACATAAGGGATATATTCAATTTGATGAGAAAAAAATCAAAAGCATACTTTCTAAAAAAACCGTAAGACACATGGTATAAAAAGATATATAACTTAAATCAAACAAAAAGTTTATATATCCAAAATTAAAACTGTCAAGGTAAAAGAACCCTAGCATAAAGCTTACAAAAATAATAATAATAATAATTAAATCTATCACTGGGTTGGTGGAGAACCACGTGATCTGCTCCTTCAAATACAAATATTATTAAAACCTAGCAAGGGTTAAGAGAGAGAGAGAGAGAAAAAAAATACGAACAAATTAAGGAAAAAACTAGCATGATCCTATATATGCCAGGCTTTGTTTATTTGCTTACCAATAAACTGGAGAAGCGGGGGTGCTTTAGCAAAGTACGAGGCAAATTGGCCTTGACAACATTAGGGTCAAGCCTGGTATTGAATCCCATGATTGCTACGATATGAACGTTCATGTTTGGTTCATTGAACAATCGCCCCACGGGACTCAGTGGCTCTTCATGATCATCTTCACCTCCCTTGATCCCATGAATACCATGATATTGATTCATCATCATCATCATCATCTCCGTCATATGTTTCCCATGATCTGCTTTGATGTTTTATTTCAATAGGTCGCAGCGTCCCTAATTGCTTTCTCAATCTGACCCCTTCTTCAGAGTACTCCATTATAGTTGCAGTTGGGAAATATTTGAATGATCCTTCAAAAAACTCTATATATACACACACATACGTGTACATACACCTGGTAAATAATTGTCATTTTCTTTAAGGCTAGATCACAAGAAATTAGAACATCTATGATGTAATGTTAAACTAATATATGGATTAAAATTTTGATTTTTAAATGAAAAGATACTCTTTAATATAGTTCCATTTTCAATGCTAAAGTTACTATCTACTAAACTTTGTGACAAATTTATTATTAACATGTAACAAATTTAGCATTTAATGCTTAAAGTTGGTTGATGCGTTAACTTTTCTTCTTATAATTGTTACAACATTGTCATCTTTAAATTATTTTAACATTAAAAAATTTACTATACAAATTTCAAGGCTTGAAAATTATGGCAAAAGGTACATAAAGCATTTAAAATGGTTATTTACCTTTTTATATCCTGTATTTTAGATTTATTAAAATATTATACCTTCGGTTTTAGATTTCATCGAATTTATACCTTCAGATTAGATTTAATACAAAAATTTATACCTTACCCAATCGATATTCAAAATCGATCTAAAAAATTACCTAAAATTCCCTCAAATTGAAAAATAAGAGAACTTTATACATTTGGAAAAAACTTTATACTAAGGTTTTCGACTTCAAAAATATATAGAATACTCTCAAAATAGGTGTTTTGTATATTTTTATTTTTGTTTTCTTTTTATTTTTTAAAAGTTTTAAGTTTTCTCTATTTTAGTTAAGGATAATTTGTTATTTTAAAGGTCAAAATCAACTAATTACTAAAGTAAGATATGAATTTGTGTATTAAATCTAATTTAAGTGTATACATTCAATGATATAAAAAACCAAAGGTATAGGTTTTAAATTAACTTAACATAGAGGGTATAAAAAGATAAATATCCCTCGTTAAAATAACTTTATGCATTAATACACAAAATAAAATAATATATCAATTATGCTATTTTGATTTTCACACTTTTAGTGACAAATTTAGCATTGGTATTCAACATGTGAGTAGGAGATAGCCTTTTTTTTTTAACAATAGGAGATGATCTTAAGCATTTTATAATATCTTAACGTTGATTTTTTAAAAAATAAAGATTAATTTCTCTTCATTGTTGCCATTGGAAGGAGAAATGCTTGCAATATGGTCAAAATTAATCAGGAGAAAACGGGTGTTGGGGCAAGCGTTTGAGCCACTTGCTATTGAATTGGATCTTAATTTACTGATTGAATTATTAGAATCAAATTGGGACCAAACTAGGAACGATTGTACCAAGACCAAGGAACGGTTAAACTTAGAGGAAGCAGATTTTGGTTAAAAATTAGGGGAAAAAAAAACTTCACATGGTTTCAAAACGTGTAGTAAATATTGTATTATAAGAAATTGCGTTTATCTTAGAAGAAATTGAGAATAAAAACCTTAAAATACCACTTCTTTCTTCTCCCCACCTCCCTCGTTCCTCCCTGCCAACCAACCGAGAAATACTGTATTTACAAGTTAATATTGTATTTCTAAATAATGAAAAAATTTACTCGCGGTGTTGCTAGATATTATTGGCACCAACAACATTAACGGCGATTGGAAAATATTATTTTAACATGTAATTAAAAAATTATCAACAACCTCGCTGGATCACCGCTGGTTGAAAAATACAATATTTTCATTTAAATATAAAAATTTACAGGTGATCTCTCTGTACTCGGGATATACTATATTTGAAAGAAAATAGCATATTTTCATGTAAATACAAAAAATTACTGACGATGTTGCCAGACATCAAATGAGTAATATAGTATTTCTTGGTTAATACAGTATTTACTGAAAAATATTTTCCTATGACATTGCCAAACATCACCAACACCAACAGCGTAGGAAAATACTATATTTTTCAATTAATAACGTATTATCACATCTAAAAAAACTAAACAAAACAAAACCTCTCTATAAATCAAAAAGGTATTATAGTAACAAAAAAAAAAAAAAAAAAAGAAGAAGAATAAAAAACAACAGAAGCTCTGATTTTCTACTGTCACACTTTGGCCATGCTTTGGCAACAGCTGTCCATGTGCCGTCTACATGAAGGTCCCATAACGACGCCACTTGCCTCCATACAACCAGACAGTTGATTTTTGCCATGCCAGTAGCCCCACACTCACCCGTCCCTCGTTGTAGTCAATCTAAAAACACAGAGCCGCCGTCAGTCACGCTAGTCACTGTCTCCTGGAGGTCAGCCAACACCATCACAAGCTTCACCTTCGACACTGTCAAAGGATAGACTGGGGACAGCAAGGGCAGATTGGAGACGATAAGGATGAATCGTAACAATGATGAAGGAGGATATGTTGATTGCGATGGAGCAGATCGTCATGGCAGTTGGTCAAGCTCGGAGGTTGTGTCATAGCAGGTCCTCTCTTCGATTGCGACTCCCGTCTTTGTTGTGAGCTCAAAGCAGCAGCTTCGAAGAGGAAGTCAGATGGAAAAGAAGAGAGAGATGGGAATACAAAGGAGAGAGAAAGAGGAGAGAGAGAAACAAGAGAAAGATAGAGGAAACACAGAAATAGGGAAAAAATAAAATTTGTTTCGAGGATATTTTTGAGATTTTAGTTACTTTAAAATATTGATTTTTTCAAAAGTGTTGTTAATTTTATTTTTTCAAAACCTCTGATATAATTTACTAATCTGTTGTTTTCTATAAATTCTCTTAAACTAATAATTAAATTGGGACCGAACTAGAAATCGAATTGGGAACAAGAAATGGTTGAACTAATAATCAAATTGGGATCAAAGAACAATTGAACTAATAATCAGATTGGTGTCCCCTTTACTGTCATGTCAACTAAATTGTCACATGTCAATTAAATATTTTGCTACGTCATTTAAAATGCCATGTGAATTAAAATGCATTGCTACATCAATTAAATCATGCCATTTCATTTACGAACAATTCATTGATTAAAAACGTTAATTGTTTAACAAACACTTTTTTTTCTGTTAATTTCTGTCATCGAACATAAATATTTAGGGTTAAATATTTTGTTTGAGTTCGCCCTACTTCCCAACCACATAAGCGATCTCTTGTGTTATTCTCAATCACATAGCTCACTCCCTCAAAAGTCGTCCATTGCATTACTACTGGGCATATATAATCTGAAATTTAATTTCCCTTCGTATTAACACGCTATTCATTATTGTTTTGTGTGCAAGTGTTCTTTTATTAGGAAAAAAACTATAATCAATGTCATATATTCCTTACTGTTGTGTGCAAGTCATCGTTAATCGGCTTGAATGAAATTCATATTTAGAAAAAAAAAAAATAAAAACAAAAAAAATACTTTTATATTGTTGCAATGTTTTTTTACCTTCTCCTAAAACAGTATGGAAAACATTCTGCAAAACTAAAAGCTTTTATGTTATTCAAGACCATTGGCAAATCGTTGTCCTGGAAAAAGAAAATAAAAAAAGTGGGCTACAGTGAGAAAAAGGAAAAACAACGAACAATAACAGTGTATCTCATAATATTTTATAGGTCGTATAAAAGAGCAGTTTTGTTGGTTTAAAAAATATAACATGTGAAAGCTTCACACTATAGCAATTTATTATAGCTGTTGAGAGTTTTACCTACTCAATTTATTGGTTGGAAGCATTGTTCTAACTTGTCTCCTAAACAAAGCTTTAAATGATTTAATATTGATTTAGTTGAAGTCATAACGTGACATTGTATTTGAAGCATGTTACAAGCTATTTTAATTGACCTGTCAATTTGGTTGATACGATAACATTATTAAAGTGACACAAAAAAGACACCAAAAAGAGTATATAAGAATTGAATTGTCAAAGAACAATTAAATTAATAATTAAATTGAGATCGATACTATGAATGATTGTACCAAGAATAAAATAGGGGACAAGGAACGGTTAAACTAATAATCAAATTGGGACCTAAACTAGCAATGAGTTTCCTCCAGTGTAACTGGTCCCAGGAACGGTTGAATAATAATCAAATTGGGACCCAATGTAGAAATGATTGTACTAGTTATGAAATTGGGACCCACCGGAGTTTCCGTGTTTGTTTTTCCTTGTTTGGCTGCAAGGTGTTCTTGGGCAGGTGTGGAAGCGTTTTTGTGCGTAATAGCATTCTTTCTCGTAGTTTTAAGTACGTAGCTAAATGAATTATGGAGGGCGTATAATGTATATTTCTATACTTTGATAATTGTTCTAGATGTGTTGTCAATGCTCTTCTGTTTTCTATTTTTTGGGTTCGGTTTGTTAACTGGAACTAGGAAACCAAAACAATCGGTGGAAGTAAAATGATAGCAACTAAAGAGAAATAGTGATGACGAAAAAAGAAAACAAGGTGAAAAAAGAGATGGGCAAGGACATAATTCACGAGTGGAGACAGAATATTGCAGGGCCATTGCATGATTAGTTGTTCGATACCGTTTTTGCAGTTTTGAAAAATATTTATTTAGGTGTCTCATTTTTCTTACAGAAGCATGTTGAAACACAAGCTGATATTACACTTTCGTGGCTATTCGTATCAACAACTTTATCTGGGTAGTTCATTAAAAACTTGATCTTGGGTTTATGCGCCTTTGGAGAAACAAATTACACAATTTTAAGGTTTACATGGAGTTGTACTAGTTGTTTTACATGGATTTTTTTTTTTTTTTTTAATGAAAAGAAAGTCCGAAAAAGAGGTGACCGGCATTAACATACTTCTCGAGGGTGTTATCAAAGGGTTTTTCAAACACTAACCGAAATATTCCTTAAAGGCCCTATAGACAGGCAATACTTCGGTTGGAAAATACTATATTAACTTGTAAATAATATACTTTTATGTAAATACAAAAAATTACTGACAACCTCAACGGATCATCGATGGCTGGGAAATACAATATTTACGTAATAAATACAAAAATTTATAAGCGATCTCTATACTCGGGAAATACTTTATTTAAATAAAAATAACGTATTTTCATGTAAATAAAAAATTACTAACGATGTTGCCAAACATCACCAGAACCAATAACTTCACCTGCGGTTGAAAAATATAGTATTTCTTGGTTAAAGCCATATTTACTAAAAAATACACATGCCGGTCAATATTTCCCTACAATGTTGCTGGACATTACCGACATCGATGGTGTCACCAGTACGAAAATACTATATTTTTCAGTTAATAACGTTATATCACATCTTAAAAAAAATAATAAACAAAACAAAACCTTTCTATAAATCAAAAAGATTTTATAGTAAAAAAAGAAAACAAAACAACAGAAGCTCTGATTTATTGCCGTCATGCTTTGGCCACGCTTCGGTAGCGGCTACCTTTGTGCCGTCTACACGAAGGTCCCACGACGACACCGCTGGCCTCCATACAACCAAACAGTCGATTTTGCAATGCTAGTAGCCACACACTTATCCATCACTCCTCGTAGTCAATCTAAAAACACAAAGCTGCCATAGTCACGCGGGTCGCTGTCTCCTAGAGGTCAGCCAACACCATCACAAGCTTCACCATCGACACCGTTGAAGTATAGATTGGGGACAGCTAGGGCAGATTGGAGACTGTAAGGAGGAATCATAACGGTGATGAAGGAGGAAAAGTTGATCACGATGGAGCAGATTGACATGGCAGCTGGTCGAGCTTGGAGGTTGTGTCATCGCAGAAGGTCCTCTCTTCGATTACGACTCTCGTCTTTGTTGTGAGCTCAAAGCAGCAGCTCTAAAGAGGAAGTCAGATCGAAAAGGAAAGAGAGAGAGAGATGGGAACACAGAGGAGAGAGAAAGAGGAGAGAGAGAAACAAGAGAAAGAGAGAGGGAAGAAAGAAATATGGAAAAAAAATAAAATTTGCTTCGAGGATATTTTTGAGATTTTAGTTACTTTAAAATACCGATTTCTTCAAAAATGTTGTTAATTTTAATTTTTCAAAACCTCTGATATAATTTACAAATCAACAAACAAAATTTGTTGTTTTCTATAATTTCTCTTAAACTAATAATTAAATTAGGACCAAACTAAAAATCAAACTGGGACCAAGGAATGGTTGAACTAATAATTAAATTGAGACCAAAGGACAATTGAACTAATAATCAAATTGGGACTAAAACTAAGAATTATTACACTCAATTGTACTAAGAATCAAATTAGGACCACAAAATGGGTTCAACTTTTCTGTTTCTTCTTTGGTGTCCCCTTATCTACTCTCATAATATCCTGTCATGTAAACTAAATTGTCATATGTCAATTAAATATTTTGCTTCATCATTTAAAATGTCATCTGAATTATGTGACGACCCATCTTTTCGGCCGTCACTTAACTTACTTAAAACATCATTACTTGAACAGTAATCTTACTTGCTTAGAAAGAAAATACTGAATTAAAATTTTTTTCTTTAAACATCATTTTATTTTTAAAACGTACTTAGAAACTGTCGTGACCTTTGTCACCATTCAAGTTGAGACCATGCTCAACATTTGCCTTTAAAACCATTTCAAATCGTTTTTTAAAACTTAATAAAAAACATTTACTAAAACATAGCTTAAAACATCGCTTCATAATTTTATAACACATTTAGTACAATGTATCTTAAAACTTTGGAAAACATTTCTTAAAACTCTGTTTTTCTTAAAACCTTGAAAACACTATATTAAATTGTGTAAAACCTTTTCTTTGCGTTGCGAAAGCAAACTGTAGTGGTATCCATACCCACATCTTCGCATCTACCCTCCGCAGCACCCAGCTCCTCTAACGGGTCCTACTGGTCACCCGTAAGTTACCTACAGCATGAAAAACTTCTTATGAGCTTACGCTCAACGAGTTCAAACGTAATCTCACAAATCATTTAAAACATGCTTTTAAAACTTTACTCATAAAAGCCTTTTTCTTAAAACGTTCCTCCTTAAATGTTTTTCATAAACATTTTTCTTAACCTTTCTAAAACGTTCCTCATAAACGTTTTCATAACACATTTTTAACCTTTTTAAAACGTTCCTCATAAACGTTTTCATTAAACTTTTAACATGCAGCAATCCTTAGAATGCTTTTTTTAAAGCATCATTTGTAAACCTTTTCTTGAAAACGTAAAAATGTTTTTCATAAACATTTAACGTAAAACATTTCTCAAAATGTCTTTCATAACATAACATATAAATATTTCATAAAAAGGACTTCAAGCAGAATCAAAATGCATGATTCCATTTATGCTCAATTATGAACTTTCAATTATGAGCATTTTATGAACACTCTTTTCTTACTTTAACTTACCACCTTCGTTCCTTAACTTTCTTTATCTTTCATTCACTTTCCTTATCTTGCTTTAGTGTTCGTACCAACTCATTAATTATGAGATCATAAACATGATGCTTCCCTTACGGAAGACTTGAGACCATCAAACTTTGAGGTCATGTACCTCACCTCTGGGAGGCCAAACTTTGACTTTACTTTCATTACATCATATCAAAGAGGCTAGTACGACACTTCCTTTTTATCTTTACGTTACCTTCTTATAAACTTTTGTGAGCATGTCAAATGCAATCATATCATATGCAAACATACTTGCAATTCATACTTGTACTGTATTATCTACCGCTTAATAAATGCAACTCATTACGTAATAAATGCATCATGTATTGCAACCACCTTTTGCAAGTCATAACATATACTCTTAACACTTATTGCATAACATATGCAACATATAATGCATTCACAACTTTTATCTTGAAACTTAACTTAATGCATGATAAATGTAACTTAATGCATAACAAATGCATCATAAAGCTTATAACTTAAATTATAAAATACTATGCATTGTCAAAAATACAAAACATACTTTAAATACTTTCTAAATCATAACTTGAACTTTTAAAAACATTATGCATATCAATACACAAGTGTATTTTAAACATAATACTTGCAAATTCATTGCAAATCTTACTTTAAACCTTTAAAACTTTTGTGTAATAAATGCAAATATTCTTTAAGAGAAACTTGCATAATAATTGCAAGCTCATTTATAAACATATTGCAAAAAGATTTAAAAATTATTTACTTTATGCTGTAGGTGAGGTCTAAACTTACCCGACTATAGTCTAGCATTCTCTATTCCGTTCCTATCTCGTTCCTTTCTCATTCCTTCCATTGGTCGGCTTTCGTGTCCTGATCAAATGACAGCCGACTCATCAATTATCTTTCTTTATTATCAATCAACTCGATTGATAATAAAACATAAGCATTAACCATTCTTTCCTCTTTTTTCATAATTTGGTATACTGTCGGTTTACCCTTTCCTTTCCTTAATTTTGTAACCCACTGGGTTACCTCTCGTTTACTTAAACATCCCTTATTAAATCTCTCGTCACACAGGATGGTTATATTACTTAATGTATTACGAAACATTTTTCGTCTAAGAACGTTATGTTAAATCGGAGTGTTTGGCTCCGTTTTAGCTTTTTTGTAAAAATGATGATTTTACCCTTGGTGGGTTTTTCGTTCATTTCTTAACTTAACCAAACTCATTACTTAACTTTAACATTCCCTTACATACATAATACTCAAAAATTCTCACTAAGAAACATTTCCTAACATCGGGCGTTTCGGGTCCGTTTTGACCTTTTTTCATAAAATGACCGTTTTGCCCTTAATCTCATTTTCCTTCATTCATTCCTTGTCTAACTTTCAATCCTGAAAGCTTAGCATTTACAAGAATGTATTTCAATACGATTCATAATGTCGGCGAGATTGCTACTTACTTAGACTCCGAGCTACGCGGGTCAAGTTGTACCTTACTGTACTACAGTATGTGAAGCATCATCTACAGTGCTCCTTGAGTGACCATGAATGGCTAGGAATGCTTCCTGGAGATCATACATTCTTGAACATGTCATTCTGAACTCTGATACCGCAGTTTGAATCGCCTCGATCTACGTACAATCAGTAGCAGATGATTTTCACCAGAGTGAAATTAGCTTGAACGGAGGTCACCATTGCTTTTAGAGTGTCAAAACGAGTCAGGAGGCTATCTCAGATCGTCAATCGAAGGTCCAGATCACAAAGTCCCAAAGGACCGTTGACCGGCGTCAACCGGCTCCGTTGGCAGCTAAGCATGAGCCTACCCCCACTAAATCGACCCCTCCTGAGTTGATTGATGGGGTCAATTTCACTCAATTAAGCCTCCAACCACTCGAATCAAGAGTGGGATTCTCGGCCATAACCAGCCGCTCCGATCTCCCATCTCCGACGGAGCTGCCATGAAATTGGGCTGGGGGAAATGTTCCCCAAGGTGGTCTGAGCATTTCCCCCCTACTGGTGGAGCTCGACATGGCGTAATACGGTGGCTCCACCTCCTCACGGCGGTGCTAGGCGACAGGCATGAAATCTCCGACAATCGGCGACCGTTTTGAGCAATTGAGGGGCCGAATTTACTCCTATCACTCCTCTGAGTGATTTCGTGCCACCAATTTGGCACAACAGCGGCGCAATAGGCGAGATCGTCGTTGCTCGCAGCGGTCGATGACGAAGCATGAGGAACTCCGGCTGGCAGCCGTTAGATCGTGAAATTGAGGTGGGGCTTTTACTGGCCGTCCCCCTTTGGTCATTTTGGCACTGGTAGTGTGCCTCACCGCCGCCGGAGATGGCGGCTCCGACGGTGGCTCCACGGCGGCAACGAAGCTACTCAGTCGAGGCTCCTCCAGCTAAAATTGAGCTGAAAAATTGGTACCCTCTTGCTTCTCTCTTTATGCTGAGTCCATAAACACCAAAATCATGTCGATTGGTAGTCGGATGGCGAAGATATCACATAGGAAAAATATGAGTTTCATCGCCCCTTTGGAGGGCGCGTGAGCCCTCCTCTGATAGTGTTTTGGGTTGCTCAGCACACTGTTGAGCTCAGCTCGACGAGAGCTTTCCAATGGTGTGGGAGGTGTCGAAAACGGAGGTCGGATTCTTCGACTGATTTTTGAGGAGAGAGAGAGAAAATGTAGAGAGAGAAAGTAGAGAGAGTGTGTTGATTTTTTCCTAAATTTTCCTCTTTTTTTTCTTTTTCTCTCTCTTCACTTTTATAAAAATTTTGTGGTCTATGCAGTCTAATTTTGTACTGCGTGACCTTAAACAGTCCAATTCTTACACTGCATTATTTTTACAACGTAATTTGCATACTGTATAATTTCATCAGTGTATTTTCTTACACTGTATTATTCTAATATCGTATAGTTTTCATGTTATTATATAGTATTTTTTCTTAAATTGCATTTTTCATTTCAATAAAATCCTTAATTTAATGCATTTTTAATGCCTTAAAAATTCCCGGTTGTTACAAATTAAAATACATTGCCACATCAATTAAATCATGCCATTTCATTTAAGAACAATTCATTGATTAAAAACGTTAATTTTTTAACAAACACTTTTTTTTCTGTTTATTTCTCTCATCGAACATAAATATTTAGTGTTAAATATTTTATTTGAGTTCGCCGTACTTACCAACCACATGAGCGATCTCTTGTGTTATTCTCAATCACATAGCTCACTCCCTCAAAAGTCGTCCATTGCATTACTACTGGGTATATATAATCTGCTATTTAATTTCCCTTCTTATTAACACATTATTCATTATTGTGTTCTGTGCAGGTGTTCTTTTATCAGGAAAAAAAAAAAATCAATGTCATATATTCCTTATTGTTGTGTGCAAGTCATCGTTAATCGGCTTGAATGAAATTCATATTTAGAAAAATAAAAAAAAAAAAACAAAAAAAAAAACACTTTTATATTGTTGCAATGTTTTTTTTAATTCTCCTAAAAAAGTATAGAAAACATTCCGCAAAACTAAAAGCTTTTATGTTATTCAAGACCATTGGCAAATCGTTGTCCTGGAAAAAGAAAATAAATAACGTGAGCTAGAGTGAGAATAAGTAAAAAAACTACAGTAAAAGTGTATTTCACAATATTTTATAGGTTGTTTGGAAAATGAGTTTTGTTTGTTTGAAAAATATAGCATGTAAGAGCTTTATATTATGACAGTTTATTTTAGCTATTGAGAGCTTTCCTTATTCTGTTTATTGGTTGAAAGCATTGGTTCTAACTTGTCTCCCAAACAAGCCTTTAAATGATTTAATATTGATTTAATTGAAGTTATGACATGACATCGTATTTTAAGCCATATGACAAGCTATTTTAATTGACCTGTCAATTTGGTTGATATAGAAACGTTATTGAAACGATTTAAAAAATGACACCAAAGAGAGAACATAGGAGTCGGATTTTCAAAAAACGGTTGAATTAATAATTAAATTGAGACCGATACTAGGAACGATTGTACTAAGAAAAAAATTGGGACCAAGGAACGATTAAACCAATAATCAAATTCGGACCAAAACAAGCAATGAGTGCACTCGATTGTAACTGGCCGACGGAACGTTGAACTAATAATCAACTTGGGGTCCAATCTAAAAAAAACCGTTGAATTAATAATTAAATTGAGACCGGTACGAATAAAATGGGGAACATGGAACGGTTAATAATCAAATTGGGACCTACACTAGCAATGAGTATGATTGATTGTAACTGGTCCAAGGAACGGTTGAATAATAATCAAATTGGGACCCAATGTAGAAGTGATTGTACTAATAATCAAATTGGGACCCACCGGAGTTTCAGTGATTGTTTTTCCTGGGCTTCAAGGTTTTCTTGGGCAAGTGTAGAAGTGTTCTCGTGCGTAGTAGCGTTCTTTCTCGTAGTTTTAAGTACGTAGCTAAATGAATTATGAAGGGCGTGTAATGTTTATTTCTATACTTTGATAATTGTTCTAGATGTGTTGTCAATGCTCTTCGGTTTTCTATTTTTTGGGTTCGGTTTGTTAACTGGAATTAGGAAACCAGAACAATTGGTGGAAGTAAAATGATAGCAAATAAAGAGAATTAGTGATGACGGAAAAAGAAAACAAGGTGAAAAAAGAGATGGGCAAGGACATAATTCACGAGTGGAGACAGAATATTGCAGGGCCATTGCATGATTGGTTGTTCAATACCGTTTTGAAATTTTGAAAGATATTTAACTAGGTGTCTCATTTTTCTTATAGAAGCATGTTGAAACATCAGCTGATATTAGACTTTCGTGGCTATTCATATCAACAACTTTATCTGCGTAGTTCATAAAAGACTTGATCTTGGGTTTATGCGTCTTTGGAGAAACAAATTACACAATGTTTAAGGTTTACATGGAGTTTTTTTTTTTTTTTTAATAAAAAGAAAGTCCGAAAAAGGGGCGACCGGCATTTGCATACTTCTCTAAGACGTTACCAAAAGGGTTTTTCAAACACTAACAGAAATACTTGTTGAAGGCCCTACAGATAGATCATACTTTGGTTGAAAAATACTATATTAACATGTAAATATAATACTTTCATATAAATACGAAAAATTACTAGTAACCTCATCGGATCACTGATGGCCTAAAACTACAATATTTGCATAATAAATACGAAATTTATAAGTGATCTTTGTACTCGGAAAATACTGTATTTAAATGAAAATAACGTATCTTCATGTAAATATAAAAAATTACTAGTGAGGTTGCCAGACATCATTAGAACCAACAACGTCATCTACGGTTAAGAAATATAGTATTTTTTGATTAATACTGTGTTTACCTGGTCAATATTTCCTCGTTTGAGCTCAGAGGTTGTGTCATTGCAGAAGGTCCTCTCTTTGATTGCGACTTTCATCTTTGTTGTGAGCTCAAAGCAGCAGCTTTGAAGAGGAAGTCAAATCAAAAAGGAAAGAGAGAGATGGGAACACAGAGGAGAGAGAAAGAGGAGAGAGAGAGAAACAAGAGAAAGAGAGACAAGAAAGAAATAGGGAAAAAAAATCAAATTTGCTTCGAGGATATTTTTGAGATTTCAGTTACTTTAAAATACCGATTTTTTCAAAAGTGTTGCTAATTTTACTTTTTCAAAGCCTCTGATTTAATTTACTAATCAACCAACAAAATATAATGTTTTATATAATTTCTCTTAAACTAATAATTAAATTGGGATCGAACTAAAAATCAAATTAGGACCGAGGAACGGTTGAATTAATAATCAAATTGGGATCAAAGAACAATTGAACTAATAATCAGATTGGGACTAAAATTAGGAATTATTACACTCGATTGTACTAAGAATCAAATTGGGACCACATAATGGGTTCAACCTTTGTGTCCCCTATTTGATGTCCCCTTTATCTACTGTAATAATGTTATGTCATGTCAACTAAATTGTCATATGTCAATTAAATATTTTGCTACATCATTTAAAATGCCAGGTGAATTAAAATACATCACCACTTCACGTAAATCATGCCGTTTCATTTAAGAAAAACTTATTGATTGAAAACATTAATTGTTTAACAAACACATTTTTTTCTGTTTATTTCTCTCATCGAACACAAACATCTAGGGTTAAATATTTTATTTGAGTTCGCCATACTTCCCAACCACTTAAGCGATCTCTTGTGTTATTCTTAATCATGTAGCTCACTCCCTCAAAAGTCGTCCATTGCATAACTAGTGGGTATATATAATCTGCTGTCATACCCCAAAGTATGGGTAGTGACGTGGTAGATTAATTAAGTTAATTAAAGTAGATTTTTGATTAAAAACACCAATTAAAGATTTGGGTTATTTTGAAAAACGTGATAGTTCAAAAAGACTTTTTGAAGCTATTATCATTAATTTGAAAACAGATAATCATAAATAAAATAACAAAGACAGAAGAACATAAACCAGGTCCCACAAGATCTACATTAGTACACACACATGGTATCGACAATAAAATATAATAATCACAGTCCAATATAAGAGATAAAAGTTTAAATAATACATGCTTTGATCTAAATAAAGAAAAAACCTAAACAGAATTCCTACAACTAATGTGTTTGCCCTTTTGCCTCCCAGTCAGTCCTAAGCCGCAATCCACCTAAGGAAAATGTTTTAAAACAGATTAAGAAAATGTGAGTGGAAGGCTCAGTAGGACTAAAATTTAAAAAGCATTAATTTGAATATGAAATTTCGCATTCCAAAAAGTATTTAGGAAAACAAAATTTGATAAATAAATGAACAAACAATTCATTTAAATCGTTCTTACCAAAATGGTTCTTTGTTTATGGGATCTTATTATCTTTCTTGGGCAAACCATATATGTTACCATCATAGTGGCTCAGCTGGGTTTCAGGACCTGCCCCCAAGGTCGCACTCTACACGACCTGATCTCTGAATATAATATCATGCCCTTATGTGTATTTATCATCATTTAAATACCATGTTACGGAGTATTCTCAATTACATTCATTATTTGATTCATTATGAGCATTCATTTTTAGACAAGTAATGAAAAATACTAAGAAATTCATTTTAATCATTCCTTAAAAATCAAATTGAAAGAAATCATTTTGTGGCCAAAGGCCCCTTTTGAAAATATTAAAACATTTTGTCTTTTATTGAAAACATTTTGAAAGAATCTTTAAAGCCAAAACCATTTAAAACCTGGCTACCAAAGAAAGAGGTAGAAGTCCTACCTCGATATTCTGTATCGTGATTCAGCACCGTAGTCCCAACCCACTATATGTTAGCTCTATGGAACCACGAACGACCTTAAATGGAAACTAAGTTCATTAATATCTAGCTTAAGATATTCTATACTATTAGCTATCTTATGGTGTCCTAATGTACAACTTATGTCTGTAAAATCATACTATTAAGTTTAAATTCTCAATCTGAGTTTAAAACAGTAAAAATAGGTGAAAAACAACCATTTTTTCTATGGCCAGTCGGCCTGTCGAATTCCTTGGTTTGGCCTACCAAACTACACAGTTCGGACTACTGGCCATGCAGGACTAGCCAACTAAACTTTTCTAGGTTCGACTTGCTGATGATATGAATCTAGCATCCTGAACTCATGAGTCTAGCCTGCTGATGTTCAAGATCAGCCTGTCAAACTAGAAAATCTAGGGACCCGAGGCTTCGAGTCTCGACCTCCCGGAGATCAAAATCTCAATCTAAACTTATTTTCTCAATTCTCAAGCATAGGTAATGTTCATAAATGGTAGAAAAAACATAATAAAACACATTTAAATAATTTTAAACAATATTTACAAAGAAAATTTTAAAGAAAACCAAAAATGAGAGAAAAAGGAAAAAATTGATTTAATTCATTTTTCATCAAATCAAACCTAGATTCTAAATGATTTGAGTCTTGCTAACTTAGATTAAGGGTTTTTTAAGCTCATATAACTCATATTACAACATTTTGAAGAAATTGAGAGTTTAGGGAAAAAGTTTAAAATTCAAAAATAGTTAAATTAACCTTAAAATTTGAGCTTGAATATGAGTTTGTGGGCGTGCGATCGCGTTCTCGAGCTTTCAATCTACTAAGGATCGAAGCTTAGCTTAAAAAATTTTTGAAATAAAAAATGAGAGAGAGAGAGAGAGGACGTGAGAGGGAACAACAGAGAGAAAGGGAGAGCTGAGAAAGAGAGAGTGTTGAGAGTGTGTGTAAGGGAAGGAAAGGAAGAGGAAAAAAATAGAGGAAGGATGGGTAGCTTTCCTCAAATAAAACCATGTCCTCAACACATGGTTTTCAAATAAGGATATATCAGGCATTTGACAAGTTGTTTTGTTCTAAAAATTTAAAATAACAATTAAAATAATAAAGAACAATTAAAAAAAAAATAAAAGTAATACTAATTTGGAAATATTACAAAATAGTTAAAGTAAGTTTAAACTTATACTATGGCTCACTAATTTACCATTTTCACACTAATTATACTGAATTAAAAATCAAAGTGTTACATCTACTATTTAATTTCCCTTCTTATTAACACACTATTCATTATTGTTTTGTGTTCAAGTGCTCTTTTATCAGGAAAAAAAAATATAATCAATGTCATATATTCCTAATAGTTGTGTGCATGTCATCGTTAATCGGCTTGAATGAAATTCATATATAGAAAAAATAAATAAAAACAAAACAACAAAATACTTTTATATTGTTGCAACGTTTTTTTTTCCTTCTCCCAGCAAAGTATAGAAAACATTCTGCAAAACTAAAAGCTTTAATATTATTCAAGACCATTGACAAATCGTTGTCCTGGAAAAAGAAAATAAATAACGTGAGCTACAGTGAGAAAAAGGGAAAAAAAAAAAGGAACAATAACAGTGTATCTCACAATATTTTATAGGTTGTATGGAAGAGTAGTTTGTTGGTTTAAAAATATAATATGTGAGAGTTTTACACTATATTAATTTATTATAGTTGTTGGAAGCTTTATCTGCTCTGTTTATTGGTTGAAAGCATTGGGTCTAACTTGTTTCTGAAGGCTTTAAATGATTTAATATTAATTTAGTTGAAGTACGTGACATCATTTTTCAAGCGATATTACAAGCTATTTGAATTCACCTGCCAATTTGGTTGATACGATAACATTATTGAAGTGACATAAAAAACACACCAAAAAGTAGTTATAAGAATTGAATTGTCAAAGAAAAATTGAATTAATAATTAAATTGAGACTGATACTATGAATGATTGTACTAAGAATAAAATAGGGAACAACGAACAGTTAAACTAATAATCAAATTGGGACCTAAACTAGCAATGAATATGCTCGACTGTAACTGGTCCCAGGAACAGTTGAATAATAATCAAATTGGGACCCAATGTAGAAATGATTGTACTAGTAATCAAATTGGGAACCACCGGAGTTTCCGTGTTTGTTTTTCCTTGTTTGACTTCAAGGTGTTCTTGGGCAAGTGTGGAAGCGTTTTTGTGCGTAGTAGCATTCTTTCTCGTAGTTTTAAGTACGTAGGTAAATGAAAGATGAAGGACATTAAATGTATATTTCTGTACTTTAATAATTGTTCTAGATGTGTTCTCAATGCTCTTCTGTTTTCCACTTTTTGGGTTCGGTTTGTTAACTGGAATTAGGAAACAAAACAATTGCTGGAAGAAAAATGATAGCAACTAAAGAGAATTAGTGTTGACGAAAAAAGAAAACAAGGTGAAAAAAGAGATGGGCAAGGACATAATTCACGAGTCGAGACAGATTATTCCAGGGCCGTTGCATGATTGGTTGTTCAATACCGTTTTGAAATTTTGAAAGATATTTAACTAGGTGTCTCATTGTTCTTATAGAAGCATGTTGAAACATCAGCTGATATTACACTTTCGTGGCTATTCATATCAACAACTTTGTCTGGGTAGTTTATAAAAAACTTGATCTTGGGTTTATGCGTCTTTGGAGAAACAAATTACACAATGTTTAAGGTTTACATGGAGTTGTACTAGTTGTTTTACGTGGAGTGTTTTTTGTTTTTTGTTTTTTTTTTTTGTTTTATGACAAGAAAGTCCAAAAAAGAGGTGACCGGCATTTGCATACTTCTCTAGGGCGTTACCAAAAGGGTTTTCCAAACACTAACAGAAATATTCGTTGAAGGCCTTACAAACAGGTCATACTTAAAGATACAACAATGGACCAGGGCCTGGGCCCATCTTTCTATAATGATGGGCCAGGCCGGCACGGCCTAGTATTGTTCAAGGTATGGCCCGGCTCATAAATACTGGTGGGCTAAGCTGGGCTAACATATATCGGCCCATTCATGGGTCAGGCCAGCCTGTCTAGGCCCATAATGGGCAAGTCCATCCCGGCCCATGTAAGGCTTATACAGGCCCACAATGGACCAGCCCACACAAGGCCCATTGTGGCCCAATTATATATATATATATATATATATATTCATATTCATTCACGGGTGAACATGGCTTAGTATAGCCTTCTCCAGTAAAAAGCCTCACACATCACATCATAGGAAGTTTTTTTTTTTTTTTTTTGCTTGTAGGCATGCTTTGCTTCTTCTAAGAAGCAAAGCTAAGACAAGGCCTCACATATCACGTTACAATAGGCCTAGCAAGCTCTTTTTCTTTTCTTTTCATTCTTTTTTATTTTTTTCTTCTTGGCATGCTTTGCTTTTGAAAAACAAAAGCAAGGTTTTATCTCACTGGGTTTTCCTTGGAAAGGTTTTTAATAAGACAATCGTAAATAAAATATCTCTTTTTATATTTCCCTTGACTATTCAAACCTTTATATTTGTTAACTTGTTTAAAAATTCAAAAATAAAAAATAAAAATAAAATAGTAAAAATTGCATGTTTAGATGGGTTGGCCCATCTAAACTTAGGATAGGCCAAGATGGGTCAGCCTATTCAAGGCCCACGACACGACCCAACACGGCCCATATAAAATTGGCCCGGCCCAGGCCAAGGTAATTCTAATATGGGCCGGCCTGGCCCAACCCACAAAATTCATAGGCCTAGTCAGCCCAGCCCGTGGCCCGCGTGGACCTAAAGAGAATAGGCCGGGCCGGCCCGTTCTTATATTAATAGTCATACTTCTCTATGACTAATGTGTTATCCTAGCCCCACCGAATATGCTTGTGGTGAGGCTCTTTTAAGGCTTGGTCCCAAGCATGTTGATGAGTGCAAATTTTCATACATATGAGCCTCAAAGAAGGCCATCAAACATTCGAACCTTTGATCATAAGATTCACGAGGATAGTCTATTACTGCGAGGCCATCTCAGTTAGTGGTTTTTCTATAGCCAGACGATACCTTTGTTCTTGGGCTTTTTTGGCACCATGCTAGAAAGATAGCAGGGTAATGTTCTAGATGTTTTTGTTCTTTTTCATTATGAAATTTATAACCTTTTTCTTTTCCTTTGCCCCATAAACTTTATCGTTTGATTAACGAAAACAGACGTGTTCCTGTCTGTAGAATTGTCAAACTGCATTTAATTCGTTCAGGCACCTACTCTAGCTCCTCATTGTCCTCAATAAGTTCACATTGGCAAGCACAAGAAGGGGACCGATACTTTGACCTTGTACAAACAACGGCTCTTGTTCCTCTGTTCAGCGTACTAATTTCATTTTAATTAGGACACTTTTATGATTACACAGAATGTGAAGCCTTGAAATTGATTTATAAACTTGGTGTCATATTGTGCAATTTAAAATTTTATAAGAATAACTGAAGTCAAGATGATTTTTTAATGCACCCTATTGAGAATTGAAAGAAATCAGAAAAAACTAAAAGATGTGTCTCTGAAACGAATTCTTTCATTAGAAAAAAAGATAGTACTATACAGAGTGTTTATATAAATACTCATTACACATTTAACAAATACAACTAATCTGTAACTAACAATAGAGTATCTATGGTTACTTAACTACAGTTAACACTCTAACTAACACTAACTGATTATGTACAAGTAGTATCCTTAGTAGCCCCCCTTAAACTCATTGTCTAAATTGACAACTTTGAGTTAGTCTCTAAGAAATGGAAATTTGGAGCTAGAAATTGCCTTTGTGAGAACATCTACTGCCTGATCAATCGAAGGAACATGTTGAACTTCGACTTGCTTCTTCAGTACTTTTTCCCTGACAAAACAGAGATTCAGCTCTACATGCTTTGTTCTTGTATGTAAAGCTGGATTTGCAGCAAGTTGAACAATGCTGAGATTGTCACACCACGCTGTTGGAACATCAGTAAGCACAACCTTTAATTCTCCTAGTAAACTTGTCAACCAACTCTGCCCATTATTTTAAATTGGTACTAATTATGTTAAATTTAATTTTTAGTGTGCCAATTTAAAATTTTTTAAAATTTTATTGCATCTAAAATTTATCTCATCTCATTTATTCTACCTATTTTTAATTTTTCTAAAATTTTTTTACAGCTATTCTCAAAATCATCAAAATGCCCTTAGATTTTTATCTAACTACAAAAATGCCATTCGATATTTTTTGCCCCAAAGTCTCCAATGAAGACTAAATTGCACTTGCCACAACCCTTCTTCTCCCCTCCTTTCCTCTTCTTTTTGCCATGTATCTTTCCTTTACTCTCTCACGTTTCCCCTCTTTCTCTCTTCTCTTTGTTTGCTCCAAAATCAAAGATCAAAAACCCAACTTCAAGGCAATCAAGAGGAAGCCCTAAAATTCTTTCCCTTTAGTCTCCCATAATTCATAAAACGAAGACCAAAGATCTTACAAGTAAAATCACCATTTTCTTCATGGAAACTTGAGGTGGGTAACCTCAATCCAATACGAAATTTTCGTTTCTTTTTATCCAAATTTGATGGCTCAATATGTTTTTATCTTGATCATAAAAATCTAGGTTTTTAAGCTTCATATGCAAACATCTCTGTTTTGAATAGGTTCTTGAGTTAGTTTTGAAAAAGTTCTGGTTTTTGGTTTTGGATTGTATGCTGAACATGAAAATTTTGGGAAAATGGTTCACATATGCTTTAGTATGTTATTCTAAAGTTTTTGTTCATCTTTCATGTTTTGGAATTTGATAAAATAGGTTGAATTAAGCTTTGAAGCTCGAAATCCCTAAAAATAGAAGAGTGGATTTTTTTCTTAATTTTGCCTCGCTCGACAGGCCGGACTCAGTCGGCAAGATTGGTAGGGCGAACTCCATCGATCGACAAGCCAAACACTATCGGCAGGCCGGACTCCGCAAATCAGCAGGCCGGCTAGCCAAACTCAATCAGTAGGCTGGAAGTAGCTAATTGGCAGGCCGGTTAAGCAATTCAAACTCGTCTATTTTTTGTCCTTTTGTGTTATAAAATGTTCCAAGGATTGCATATTAATGATTATGGCACACTTAAAAATAGATGGCAATTGACAAAATTATAAATTAGAGTTTAAGTTAAAGTATGGTTATTTTATGTCTTAGGATAACGACATACTTGGAGCTTACACGGTGAATTTGATTTTGAGAACTACAAATTATCAATAAATCATTTGCCAAAGAGGTAAGGATTCTATTACTCATCTTTTGTGAGCTTTTATTTAATTAAAATTGGTTCTTTATATTGCAAGATAATTATATGTTATTTTGTTAATATATGAATATCACTTATGACATAATCTGCAATATACAGTGAGATCAAGTTGATTTGATATGTTTTAATATAATTTGAGAAGCATGGTTAGGTAATATGGACTTATACATATCGGTAAGAATATGAGAGGATGGTTAGACGTGAAGAAGGTGGTGATTACGTCTTTAGGCACGCATACCTTAAAAGGTAAATAAGGGGAGGTGACGGCACTCCTTTGGGTCGAAATTTTTAGAACGCACTGTACAGAAAACAAGTTGGTGAGGATCTAGGGCCCGACGTCCCCTCACCCGACAATTCTTGGAATGAATAATTTGAGTTGTCAAGCGCGCCTTTGAGGTTTCATTGACTATAGAGGCGTGATTCTCAACTTTGTTGTAGATACCAACAAACATTGTTTAATTATGAACTAATATATATGTATAGAACTTTGTAATGTTTACCATAGGGTACCGACTAGATATAAACATAATGGAATTGTTATAAGATAAATAATATTGTTTGATAACTAACCATGTAGGTGTTAATACAGAAAATAATAAACCTTAAAAGTGAGTAATGGTTTTCTTCCTGAGCATGTTGTCATCCCTTCCCCTATATTTTCATATTTTCAAGATTTATAAAGTGTGAGGTAATAATGAGCAAAATAGTTATAGAAGTAATGTAACTATATCCAGTTTGAATCGCTTTATTTGTTAAAAATATACCTCATTATGATATAAGCTTCATATTTTTCTATCTGTGACTGTATTAAATTGTCTTGAGATTAGAATAATGATGATGACAAATTTATAATATTAAATTAAAAGTGATATATTAAACTGTGGTTTTGTTGTTTTGTTTTATATTTTCTTTAATTTGAAAATTTTTGTTCAAGTCCCAAACAAATTTTTTGGAAGTTTTTGAAGTTTTTGAAGTTTTATTTTTTTTTTGACCATTTTATTTAATTTATTAGAAATTAGTAACCCCACATAGGGGCATTATAGATTTTTATATCAAAGCCTAGGTTCGGTTAACCTATAGAGTATAGCACCACTTTTTATTTTGAAATGTTTTACAGTGTTTTGTTTTTGAAAATGTTATCATTGTATTGAACCCTCAATTGGATTCATACAGTCTAAGAGGACACTTTGGCAGAGAAAAACCCTAGAATAAAGAGATGAATGGTTATACAAATGCTATAAACATATGGATAAAATTTGTGCATAGATTGCTTAAGAGATAGATTCATATAGTTACAGGGATCTATAATCCTTTTATCCCATAATAAATGTTATGAAAAACAAGGCTTGAGTTATTGATTTCAAGATCAGTCATGGTTGTGTCAAATTCTTCATAATTCATATGTAGTGATTATGTGTAGACTAGATGGAGTACATAAGTATCAATAAATTTTCTTGGAGGGCTTATTTACTTGAGGATTATGAGACGACTTAGAAATCCAGGACAATGAACCTCGAAAGAGATAAATGTTAATCTTTTGGTTGTTAAGATTTTAAAAAGTCAAAGAATTTACAATTTTCAAGGTTGGAATATTGATCTTGCATACGTTCTATTTTAGTAGCACCAATGGTCTTTACTAATTGATGTGATAGTGTTTTATTATTTGTAATTAAAACAGATTGAACAATATTGTGAGTACTGGATGTATGTAATGTGAAAATGACCAATAGTAGTTTTTTTAAGTAAATCATAATACTTAGGGCATATGCAATAATTTTGGACCTTTATGATGAAATATTTAATTTTTAGATGTTTAGATGTTAGGTTTTTTGATCAGTTGATTTTTGTTAATATGAGGAATTAAAAATTGAATAAGTGGGATTGTTGAGGATTGTAGACGTTCTTAAATAGTAAAATCAATGGTCTCTGCTAAATGATGTGATTTAAGTTGGAAGACAAAAAGTATATTGATTTTGAGGTTAGTCATGTCCAAATCCTTGGTGGCATTAGTAGTGAATCTATTGATAGATGTTGGGTATTAATGATAAGATAAGAGTATATGCATGTTCAATAAGGTTTTGATTAAAGCAAATTATTAAATTACTAAAGGATTTTGTTGGCATGGAGCGACTTGATAGCATTCAGAAAGACCACTTATTATTTTAAAAAAAAATTGTGCTTGCATCAAATTGGGGTTATGGTTTAACTTGGTTACTTTTTCAAAAATGGGCTTCAAATTAGGCTTTAAGTTATGTAAAAATTTTGAATTTGGGCTTCATTTTTGTGCTTGTTGACTAACTCGGTCTAAAGTGTTAAGGCCCAAAACAACCCAACCCATTCCAGCTAGAATATTTAGGCCTAGTTCAAATTCTAGACCAGCTCGGTCCATTAAAGGGAAAACAAAGAGCTGTCTTTCGTACATAGGCTCTATTAGTGTCATATACAGTGTCTTATTGATAACTCTAGTTTATAGAGCTATTTAGCCACTTTTAATTAGTGAAAAATGCTATGTTCTTGAGAAAAATCACATGAAATACCCATTTTCATAAATGTTTACCTTTAATGATGTAGGTTGACGAAAAAGAAAAGAAAGGGAGCAAAAACACAAAAAAATGGAGAAAAAAAAATACAAATCAGGCAAGAAACTAGAGGGAAGCACCTTGACAGAGAAGGAGAGCCATGGCACTCGAGTTTGGCCTTCTCAATTTTGTGTTGGCAGAGAGCTAGCACCACGGTGCTACGAAGAAACTTTGACAGCGCTACAGCGCTAAAAAAGAGGGCTGTGGCGCTAGATGTGATTCTTAGGCATGATTTCTAGATGTGAAAAAAGGGACTTAGTTAACCTAAGAGTAGTATAAATAGATGAGAATGTAACTATCAAAAGATCATCTAGGGTTTTTATTTTCAAAGCATCATTGAATTTTTTAGGAGCTTTCAAGCAATTTGGAGTAAGAAGTGAGAAATTGGTGACAGAATTTCTTGTTCTCTTAACTCCTTATGTTTGATTTAATTGAAATTTCAGCTTTTGTTTCTCTTTCAATTATGTTCTAATTTTCTTAGTTAAGGCTACAATGTAGCCTAATCACAATGATGTAAATTTTATATTTATTTATGTGTCATAATTGATTTTATTCATGTGAGTTGTATGTTATTGTTCGTAATGCGTTTAAATGATTAGTTGCCATTTAAATGATCTAAAGTCCCTGTTTGAAACTGAGAAGGGAGAATATGCAGATGCTTCATATAACATATAACCATGAATTAAATGTGGATAGAGATATACCATGTTATTTGTGTGGCTTTCGGTGATAAGATGACCCAAAAGATTCATTATAAACCAGGAATATTCATGGATCTTAATGCACTTAGGTTTATATAAATTCACATAGAAATACAGTAGGTTAATAAACTGAGTAGGCTTGCTATACCTAGAGATAGGATAGTGAATAAATTGGGAATTTCTATCATCACATGTATATTATCAATCAGGTTGCATAATTGTATGGAATTTACATCTAGTGATTATGGTGAAATCGGATGCCTTAACGATTAAGTCTCATTGGTTTTATTCCTTTAATTCAATTATATTCTTTTCTTAAATTAGTTTTAATTTTACTATTATGCCTGGTTTCATTTCAACTTCATTTGATTTGCTAGATAAATTTTAGGATTAATCCAATTTTAGTATTTGATTAGGTTATTATTCAACAGTCTCTATGAGACGATACTCATACTCATTACTTTATTACTTGATCGATAATGTGCACTTGTGTTTGTAGATTTTGCTGAATACTTGTTCATTGTCTATATATACGTTTACTACACATAAAAGCTCATTTCTCTGAGCTCACTCTCTCTAAATTCTTCATTCATTTTTTAACTCTTAAATCTTCTTCCTTCTCTCTAGATCTTCTTCTTTCTCTCTCTAAAAAAAATTCCATAGTTCTACAACTTTCTACCTTGATTTCTCTTTATTATTTATCTTTCTTTCTTCTTACCATAGATCTAAAGTACCAACACCTAAGAAAATACTTTCCATCACTTTCCCAAAAAGTTCTCGAGAAGAAATACAAGACTAAGATCACTCGATTATAAATTCTTATGCGTTTTGGGATCCCTAGTGATATGAGGATCCAGACAGAAGGCAAGATTCATCTGAGTGACTTCAATAAAAATGTCAGCCTACTAGGTATAGGTACCAGTCGAAGTGAGATGAAAAGAAAAGCTTGTGCCATTAAGGTCACATGTAATAAAAATGGCCAACAAAATTGTAATGGTAAATGTGCTTCATCTGGATTGTGCCAATAAATAGAAAGGATAAAATAAATTTCTATAAGGATGGACTTTCTAAGGAGAACTTAGATGACCTCCATGCTTCTCTTCAGAATTATCCTAGTGGATATGTTCAAGGTGCAATTTTTAAACTCTGGCCTAAATTCTATGCAGAAAAACAACATATCAGAAATATAGTATTTCAAGATCCTGTTTACTAGATCATAAGAAAACTAAATGGGGAATAAATCCTCACCCTATAAAGGTCGTCTAATTGTTTTTTTTTTTTTTTTGTTTGAAATCGTCACATAATGTTTTTTATAATTTGTGTCTCTTTTCTGCAAAAAAAATGTTTTTGTATTCAGAGTGTTTATTTATTTTCAATTGTCATAGTAAGTGTTAAATAATTAGTGTCTCTTTTATTTTATTTTTTTTTAAAGTATTTTGTGAAGTACATCATAGTTGTGCTATAACACATGTTTGAATTTTAGAAGCTTATCTAGATGCTTCAAGACTTGTGCCTTATAATTCAAAAGTTCTATAGTAGTTTGTCATTTATATCAATTTTTTAGATTTGATGGACAATTGTCGAAAACCTTACAGTCATGTCAGAGTATCTTTTATCAAATTATTTTCAATTGTCAAAAGTTATACAGTTTAAGTCTCAATTTTTTAAAAGTTGATCTGATTCTTCATAACTTGTTTGTATATTTTTCTTACTTTCTTAC
Organism: Artocarpus hirsutus; assembly: GCA_946598075.1. NCBI lineage: Eukaryota > Viridiplantae > Streptophyta > Magnoliopsida > Rosales > Moraceae > Artocarpus > Artocarpus hirsutus. Next base: position 39,616 of record CAMOHE010046226.1, on the reverse strand, counting down.
CTGCACAATATTTTATTTAGATCATTAGATTACCTGTTCATTACTACTTGTCTATTTCCTTTGTTTTTTTTTGCATTTACATCATCTTTAAAATCCCATTTAGGTCTAAGAGTTTAGATAGAGCAGACCCAAAAAAAAAAAAAAGTCAACTAGTCATACAAACCAAATATGTCTACCTTCTATTCATTTAGAAAAATAAAAAAAAAATGTATGTATCTTTTGTGGTTCCAGCCCTGGAAATCTATGGGGGTGGTAGTTTGGGATTAATAGGGAGTGTGACAACAATAGCTAAGTCTAGTAGCATCAAAGTCATAGGGATTATCCCTTATCTCCTAACTAAGGGAAACTTGTGTAGGAATACCATAGGTGGGGAAAAAGAAGTTTTGGACATCCCTGAGCATCTTAAAACCTATAATCAATAACTTTGATGCTTTTATAACATTACCTGGTGGTTTAGGCATCCTTGAGGAGATATTTGTAGTTGCAAATAGGAATTTATTGGGCAATCACTCCAAGCCCTTAGGTCTTTTGAATGTAAATGATTTTTATGATGATCTTTTAAAATTTTTATATTACGCTGTGGAATAAAACTTCACTGTAGAGTCGAGAAAACAAATCTTTGTTACTCTTTCAATAGCCAAGGAACTGTTGGATAAGATGCAAATACGTCCATTTGAATTCTAATACTACAATGTTCAAGCTTGATTGGAAGAAAAAAAGCCAGAACGACCATTAGATTTGAGCCTCCACCTATGATCTTTTGATTTTACCCATAGCATATACGTCTGTATTTCTTGTGTCCTGAATAACTGCTCTCCTCCATATCCTGTATTTCATGTGGCATTTTGTTGTTAAAACCTTTAAATTCATTGACTCTTGTTTTGGGATGATTGATGTTATGGAGTAACTAGTACTCTCAAAACACAACCCATTTAAGATTCGATGTTTTGTATATCGATGCCTCTTTATTCTCTATGCATACATAATATGGATAGCTGATTATACAGAATGCCTGGAACTCCCAAAACGTATCCACGTCATGTTTGTAACGTATGATATTCTATTAATGTTTTGTTAGAATACTTCGTAGAAATATAAATATATATATACATATAAATATACATATACATATGCATATAATATTTGTTCTGGGAATGTATTTGAGAGAGAATAGTTCTTTATAGGAGGATCAGCCAAGCTTGTCTACAATTACGGGTTGCTTCTAAACTCTTTGTGTATTAATTTAATGTATTTTTTTAATATAAATACTTGTGTTATTTATCTTATTATTATGTTTTAATTTATTTTTAGTTGGGATATGAAAACAACCATATGTGGCTTTTTCTTACTTAAAAAAAAGGGGGCCCTAAGACAAAGTAAACAAATGTTTCTTTAGTAACCTTCCTAACTCAAATTATAAATTAGGTTCAAAAACAATAAAGGACTGAAAAATAGCATGAACAACATATGCAATTCTCTTACCATATTCGAAGGCCACAATGCGATGCTACAAATTTGGAGCTTATTATTAAAACTCTATTCGAGGGATTAGGTATTTAGAGTAAGTTTGATATCTCAAGTAAATGAATAGAGATGTGATAACCCATATTGAAGACAGATTACATTAATGATGTAGAGTTGAAAGAGGAAGCACTATGGTTTGTGATTATTACTTATATCATAGATTTGGAATTTCAAGGATAAAATTCTTTTTAGGAGGGTAGAGTTGTAACGTTCATTATTTTAAATAGGAATTAATTACGTTAAGTTTAATTTTTAGAGAACCAAATTAAAATTTATAAAATTTTGTTGTATCTAAAATTTATCTCATCTTATTTATTCTACCTATCTTTAATTTTTTTAAAATTTTCTGCACCTAGTTTCAAAATCATCAAAATACCCTTGAAACTTTTATCTAATTATAAAAATGCCGTTTGGCATTATTTGCCCTAAAGTCTCCGATGGAGACTAAATTGCTCCTGCCACTATCCCTTTTGTCCCTTCCTTCTTTTCTTTTTCTTCTTCTTCTTACCTTGTCTCTTTCCTTCACTCTCTCACGTTTCCCCTCTCTCTCTCTTCTCTTTGTTTGTTCCAAAATTGAAGATCAGAAAAGGCAATCAAGAGGAAGCCTTGAAATTCTTTTCCTTTAGTCTCCCACAATCCACAAAACAAGGACCAAGGATGTTGCAAGCAAAATCACCATTTTTTTATAGAATCTTGAGGTGGGTCACCTAAGTCCAATCTGGAATTTTCTTTTCCTTTTATCCAAATTTGATGGTCCATTATGTTTTTATCTTGATCATAAAAATCTAGGTTTTTGAGCTTCATATGCAAACATCTCTATTTTGAATACGTTCTTGGGTTAGTTTTGAAAAAGTTCTGGTTGTTGGTTTTAGATTGCATGTTAAGCATAAAAAATTTGGAAAAATAGTTTACATGTGTTTTAGTGTGTTATTCTAAATCTTCTATGCATATTTCATGTTCTGGAATTTGATAAAATAGGTCAAATTGAGCTTTGAAGCTCGAAATCTTTAAAAATAGAAAACTTGAGTTTTCCAGATTTTACCTTGGTCAGCAAGTTGAACTAGCCAATCGATAAGCCAAACTCAGTCGACAAGATTGGTAGGCTGAAGTCCATCAGTCTGCAAGCCAGACATTGTCAGTAGGGTCGGCAAGCCGAACTCCACCATTGGTAGGCCGAACTAAATTGGGATGCCAGACTCTACCAATCAGCAGGTCGGCAGGCCAAACTCAATCAACAGGTTGGAAGCAGCTGATCAACATGCCAGTTGTGTAGTCCAAATTTTTCTATTTTTCATTATTTTGTGTTACAAAATGTTCCAATGATTGCATATTAATGATTTCGGCACACTGATAAAAATATATGGTAATTGGCATAATTATAAATTAGGGTTTAAGTTAAAGTATGGTTATTTTATATATCTTAGCATAACTACGTACTCTGAGCTTACATGGTGAACCTGAATTTGTGAGCTAAAAGTTATTAGTAAATCATTGGCCAAAGAGGTAGGATTCTATTACTCACTTTTGTGAGATTTTGTTTAATTAAAATTGGTTCTTTATATTGCAAGATAATTATATGTTATTTTGTTAATATATGAATATCACTTATGACACAATAATGTAGACTCGTCTTGCAATGTACAGCAAGGTCAAGTTGATTTGACATATTTTGATATAATTTTAGAAGCATAGTTAGGTAATATGGACTCTATACTTATCGGTTATTAGAGGATGGTTCGACATGAAGAGGGCAACGGTTATGTCCTTGGGCATGTACCGTAAACGGTAAATAGGGAGAGGTGATGGTGCTCCCTTGGATTGAAAGTCTTAGAAAGTACTATACAAAAAACAACTTGGTGAGGATCCAGGTCCCAATGTCCCCTCACATGACAACTCTTAAAACAAATGATTTGAGTTGTCAAGAGCGCCTTTGTCGTTTTGTTGAGTAAAGGGATGTAATTCTCAACTTTGTTGTAGATATTGATAAACATTGTTTAATCATGAACTAATATATATGCATGGAACTTGATAATGTTTATTATAGAGTATCCACCAGATATGAACATAATAGAATTATTATAAGATCAATAATATTGTTTGACAACTAATTATGCAGATGTTAATACAGAAAATAATAAAACCTAAAGGTGAGTAATGATTTCCCTACTGAGCATGTTGTCGCTCATTCCTCTATATTTTCATCTTTTGAGGATTTATATAGTGTCAGATGGCAACGAGCAAAATGGTTATGGAAATGATATAGCTATATCCAGGTGGAACCGCTTCATTTGTCAAGAATATACCTCATTATGATAGCTTTATATGTTTCTATCTATAACTGTATTAAGCTACCTTGAGGGTTGGAATAATGATGATGACAAATTTATAATATTAAATTAAATGTGGTACATTAAACTATGGTTAATTTTTTTTGTTTCATGTTTTCTTTAATTTGAAAATTTTTGTTTAAGTCCAGGGTAAATTTTATTACTAACCTCTACAGAAGGGTGTTACAAGCTCAGTTTAGCTATGACTTTTGCTAATGCCCTATACTTTGCCTCAATAGACGATCTAAAGATAGTGTGTTGTTTCTTGGAATGCCAAGAGACTAAATTGTTGCCAAGATAAACACAGTATCCAAATGTTGACCTTCTGTCATCTGGATCTGTGGCCCAATCGGCATGACAGTATACACTGAGCTCTAACTATTGGGATTTCTAAATAAGTAATCCAAAGCAAAGTGTTCCAGACAAATACCTAAGTATCCTTCTAACCACCTTCCAATTAGATTCCAATAGATTCTGCATCAATTGACAAACTCGATTCACACTATAAGAAAGTTGATCACATATTGTAATGCACCTACTACACTTCTGTATAGGTGAGAATTAGCCACAGGATTACTACCAAAATTAGACAAACGAAATCACTAGCCATTGGAGTGTTGCTACTCTTAGCAAACTGCATCTTGGACTTACAAAGCAGATCTTTGAAGTATTTGCCTTGAGACAAATGACGACCTGAGCTTGTATGCTGCACCTGAATTCCAAGGAAGTAGTCAATCTCTCCTAAGTCTTTTATGGCAAAAATACTATTGAGAAGATTAGCAATTAAACCCTGTACTTCACTTGTATCACTAGCTGTTATTAGTATATCATTAACATATACTAAAACAAATAGTGAATGAGAACCAATAAACTTCACAAAGAGGGACTGATCAGACTTTGCTGATGTAAAATTAAAACTTAAGAGAGCATTATGTAGTTTTTCAAACCAAGCCCTTGGCGCCTGCTTTAAACCATAGAAGGACTTGTGCAATCCACAGACCAAAGTGGGATTAGAAGGATCTACAAATCATTGAGGCTGCTTCATGAATACTTCTTCCTTCAAATCACCATTTAAAAAGGCATTGTTAATGTCTATTTGTGTCACTGTCCACCCTTTAGTTAGAGCAATGGATAAAATGACTCTGATTGTTGTTGATTTTACAACTGGACTGAAGGTTTCATTGAAATCAAAACTAACAGTATGAAGAAAACACTTTGTAACCAACCGAGCCTTGTATTTATTGATTGTCCCATTTGGATGCTCTTTGACTTTACACACCCATTTACATCCTATTACTTTTTGCCACTCAATTGATAAAAATATATATAAAGTATTTGAAAAGTGAGTTAAACTGAAAATACTGTAGCATGTGAGAGCTTTATACTGTTTAAGTTAGAACTCATAAGTTGGAATCACTTTGCCAAACACCCTAGTAGAGAACAACATATTCAATATTTTACAAACATAAAAAACTCAAAATACCCCTAACCCTCTCATTTTCCAAAAAAAAAAAAATTTATGCTCTCTCTCCCGAAACCCCCACCCCTTTATCGGATCTCCCAGAAAAATAAAAATTAAGTCTTGTTTGTTTCATAAGTTTAGCCACAATTTAAATATTTTTATAATGCATTGTTTTCTCTTACAAAAATTTTGATTTCTATTTAAATTTTCTGTTTATACTCGTGAACCAAACACGAAGTCTTGTAAAATTAAAGTAGTAAACATGAATTAATAAGTGAGCACCTAGTAATAACACAGATTATTTTGGCTGCGAGTAGGAGGTCTTAAACTTAACAAAGTAAAGCAAACAAGGCATCTTTTCATCATACATATAAAGGGCTATAAAATAAACCTTAATGTCAAACTACTCAACCGAAAGAATATGCGTTTTAATTTTCTTCAATGATTTGCATTAGATAAGAAAGCGACAAAAGGTGAGGATGACTATAAGATCTAGTGATATACTTCTAAAATTAGATTCTTTATGGTTGGCATGTATCAATCAAGATTATCTTTTGAAAGCTTAATTCTGTGTCCTTTAATTTGGCTACCGATATAAGAGTTATAATAGACATCAAGATCTTTATAATAATGGTTTGGAACGGTGATTGAAAGATTCCTTGCTACTATATTGACAACTTCCTTTCAGTTTCAGCATCTTCCCAAAGCATGAAAGCTAATTGCAATGGAACTGATCATCATGCGGTTCTTAAAATTAAGAGCCTGAATATCATAATTAATCAATACATGCTGAAAAAAACGCAAAAGGGCTTGTTATTTGATTATTGCCTGTAAGACAATCATCAAAATCTGTTTTACATCAAAATGTTAATTAGTTGTGATTGCAGACATAACCTAACAGAAAAAACCACGTCGACACCATCCAAAAACGAAAAGTTTGAATAGTATCAAAATGAGAGAAAAATATTTATTCTTGTTAATTTGTTATATATACAAAAAGTTAATATTTACAACGTACTTGTACTAATCTATATGTAACTCTTGCTAGCTTCCTTTAAATCCAAAAAAAAACAAAATCAAATAGGAATAAACTGTTAAGATGCTTTAAAATTCATTCTATAGCATCTTAACAATTTCCTCTTGATATCATGATGCTTCATATTACATATCTCTTTACTCTTTCTTCAGCTAGAGGGATATATATCTTTGCGCACGAAATTATTGGTGATTCCAAAACTCTATTTGGTAAAAGGGAGACCCAATCCAAAAAATCACTTGTAGAACACGTGTTCCTCTCCCAACCGTTGATCGACGTACTTGATCCAATGGCTGGGACCTCTCTTGAACCCCATGGCCTAACCGCCAGTACCACTAGCACTACCTATGTGAGCTATGTCTAATCCTTTCCCAACGGGAAGAAACACCGACCTAACAACACGTGTCCCCCTCTCGAGCACCCACTGCCATCGAAACCCCAAAACGTTTCGCTGCCATGCATTCTTGCATGCAAAAACGGCGCCTCTATTGCTCACCTTGGCTGACCTCAACACCCTCCCAAAGTCACTCCGCCTGAGCCAACGACCAAAAAGTCAATGCCACCAAGCACTGCCATCGCCGCTGCATCTCCGACCATCACCTCGGGAAGCAGCGAGGCGGCACTTCTCATGGCCTTGATGTACTCTTGCCTCGTCCTCTCGTCCGGGACTATGCACACGTGCCTCCCACACATGTGGCGGGCCGCGATGGCGAGGCCGACGCTCATGGCGATCAAACCATCGTAGGACCAAGTCTCCGCTATCTGCTTGGCGTCCCAGCCACCGGCCATGGCGGCAAGGAGCTCGGCAACACCGGGTGTTGGATCTAAATTCAATATATGGGTTAATATATTAAATAAATGTGAATTAAAAGCTATCAGATAAGGTTGCCCAATTAAAAGTGATCAATTTGGGTTTTAGGTTTTTAATGCATCATTAAGTGTGGGCCTCCTATATGTAAAGACCAAAATATAATTACTAATTTTATAATGAACATAATTGGTAGTTAAGGATAACTGCTAGGGTATAGCAGTTACAAAAAGAGGTTGTGATCCCCAAGTCAATACGTACATTATTTTTCTATTTCCCATCTATAGAGAAATTACAGAGGCATACTGAAAAGGAGGATTTACGTACAAGACTTGAAAGATACTCAGCCTACAGACTTTGGAATCACATCACACCTATGGATTTAAGTTAGCTTCACATCTTATTAATATTTTTAATAATTTGACATGAATGATCTGAGTGATGATGGTTTTCATCATCATTTTGTTCTAACAACGGGTTCTTTGAATTTCTCACACTGCAAAAGGAAAAACAAAAAAAAATAAATAAGAACAAAACAAAATGTTATTTGGAAGTGAAAATGGAATGAGAGGATTTTGATGTTTGGTAAGAGTGCTTACTGTTTTGAGTGTTTCTATGTACGCCTTTAAAGAGGTTTCTGGAGACCAAATGAGCTTCATATTGGTGAAAATTATGGACTTGATCAATTTTTGCTTTGTCTATCTCTCTCTATAAAAGGATTGAGAGAGATTGAAAGTGTGGGACAATGGACAATCAGGTGTAAGAGATTTGCTTTATATATAAGTGGTTTTGGGAAAAGGATATATATATATATATATATATATATATATATGTATATATGTATATGGACAGTTTTGATAGCGTGGACATCAATTTGCTCACACAAGTAGAACATGTGTGTGTGATATTTAATGGTCTTAAAAGAAACATTGAATGATCTGGATTATTTTAAAATTCTTTTTAAAAAAGGGAACGATCTGGATTTTTTTTTAATCCCCATTAACAGTTTTTTCTTCATTTCTCTGTACCTAAAAAGAAGAAGAAGAAGAAGAAAAATTCCATCAAAAACGAAAGAAAAGAAAAAAAAATCTTTTTGGTGATGAGGATATGTTTGGAATATTGTAAGAGAAAGTTGAGTATAATCCTTGTTAGTTTTCCACCTCTTTTCAGTTAATGGGAAGAAACGCACATTTTATCAATGTTGTGTGTTAATTAGCCGGGTAAGAGGAATATGAATAGAAATTTTAAACCTCACATCACATTAAATTGTTTTCTATTACAAAAGAATGACAAATTAACTACTTGATGAGGATTTCAAATTAAAAAAGTATAAAGGAGTATAGGGTGAAAATTTAACCGTTAAAAATTCTGTCTTACAAATTTAAGATATATATATTTTTTATACATTACCATTAATTTTTATTTTTTTGTTTTAGTGTACAGTCTTACTAGTTTCTTTATAAATTGTTTATCTTCTCTTTGATTCATTTTGTTTAATTTCCCACAAGCAGGATATTATTATAAGGTGTTTGGCTCTTAATTAGAATCAATTGATTTTAACTAATAAATAGTGTAAAACTCTTAGCATTTACAATAAAAAGTTGCTACAGTGTAAATCTCTCACATGTTACAATATTTTTAACAAAGATTGGTTCTAACTACACTTTTCAAACACCCTATTATATTTTAATTACTCTTTTTTGTTTTTAATGATATATATTGGAATAGAGAGTTTGATACCGGATGGGTATTTTACTGAATATTAACCTAATTGAGATGTAATTAGTTTATTAATTATAATTTCGTTGTCCTTTCTCGAACTCTGTCGTAAATTAGCACATAGGAGCGTTGGCATCTATCCGTACGTCCTATTCTCACTGGCTGCGTCAATTAAAATATTATTCTAGTTAAATTAGGTTGTAGCTTAAATAATATAATTTTAAATATTTCTATCCACTTGGGCTTGGGGCGCCATGATTTTATTTTTAATATAGCTTTCTTTATTTAATATATATTTTTTCTTTGATAGTAATAATGATATAAGAACAACACAAAATATTTTATTAAAAATACAGTTGGACTTGTCCATTTCAGCTCAATCTAGTGTCCAATCTAGTGTGTAATAGTACAATGTCATGCATTGTCTATAAATCTTATCGCTGTGAATCAAAGCTTAGATTTACTGAGCTCCATCTCTCTAAAATTCTCTCTTCTCTCTATAATGCTTTCCCTCTCTCTAAAATTTGAAGCTTGCTCTTAACTTTTCATATCTTCTCTATTGTTTCTTCTCATAAACTCGAATCCCATCCACAATCTCATCTACTTACGTTCTTTCTTTCTTTGTTTTCCATGGATCCAAAATACTATCACCTAAGAAATACTTCCCATCACTATCCTAGAAGGTTCTTAGGTAGAAATACAAGTCTACAGTCACTCAACTATGGATTCTCATTCTTTTTGGAATCACCGATGATGTGAAGACGTTAATCGAAGGAAAAAATCATTTGAGTGACTTCAATCAGAGGGTCAACCTTCTAAGTATGGGTATCAGTCGCGGTGCAATGAGAAGAAGAGCTCATGCCATTGAGTCTAGAAGAAACAAATATGAGCCACAGACTTGTGAGGGTAAGCATCGTTCATGTGGATTTGTATTATAAATTGGGAGGACAAAATCCATTTCTATAAATATGGCATCTATAATGAGAATTTGAATGACCTCCATGCTTCTCTTTAGAACCATTCGAGTGGATATGTCCAAGGTGCAATTTCCAATCTCTGGCTCAAATTCCATGCAGAAAAACAATGCCTCAAGAATCTGGCATTCTGTTTATCAGTTTGTAAGAAAATTAGATGGGGAGTAAATTCTTAATCTATAGAGGTCGTTTGAGTATTTCTATAAAAAAAATGTATTTTACGTATTGAGTATTTGTTTTTTTTTTAGATTGTCACCGTATATGTTAAAGAATAATATTTGTTTTTATTTTATTGTTACGGTAGTTGTTCAATATCTGTGTTTATTTTATTTAAAAAATGTTACCTTTTTAGATGCATCACATGTTTATTCCTATTGTTAGTTGGAAAGTTTTAGATCCTAAATGATTTTTCTAGATTCATGTTGTTTTTGTCAAAAGGTTTACAATATATCATATGTCTTTTACTGACTTTCTAGATTCGTATTGTTTTTGTCAAAAAGTTTATAATATGTCATATGTCTTTTAGTGGCTTTTTTATAGTTGTGTTTATTTTGTCAAAAAAGTGTACAGTTAAATATGTCATATTTTGTTTATTTATTTGTAACTTATCAAATTTCTACACTTATAATCTCGTTTGTCAAAAGTTAGTCTGATTGCATGTTTATTTTTCAAAATCTGAGTTGATTTGGTCCGACTTTTTCTAATATGTACATAACTTACCTGTCATAAGTCCTAGTCCTTTTGCATTTCCATGTTTTTTAAGATCTCATTTGAGACTCAAAGTTTAGATAGAGCAGACTTAAGACAAAAACCTAAAAAAACATATAGTAAAAAAAAGAGTCAGTCTGTTTTAAAAACCAAACATGTCTTCCTCCCATTCATCTAGGAAGATCGAAGCCATCTGCATCTTTGTGGTTCCAATCTTGATAAAGGTAGAGTCTATTCAGAAGCCGCAAAATAGTCAGGACAAGTTTTGACAATAGGAAGATTAACCTGATTTATGGAAAGGTGATTTAGGGTTAATGAGGAATGTAGCAACAGCAGTAAATCTAGAGTTAGCAATGTCATTGGGATTATCCCTCATCTCGTAGCTAAGGGGAACCTCTGTGGGAAAACCATAGATAAGAAAAAGAGAGTTTTGAACATCTCTAAGCCTCTTAAAACATGATCCATAAGTTTGACACTTTCATTGCATTACCTGGAGGTTTAAGCACCTTAAAAGAATTATTCGTAGTTGCTAGTAGGAATCTATTGGGCATTTACTCTAAACCCATAGGCCTTTTGAATGTAAATAGTTTTTATGACGATCTTTTAAAGTTTTTAAATTATGCTGTAGAACATGTAGAGTCAAGGAGACAAATCTTTATTATTGCTTTAACAACTAAAGACTTACTTGACAAAATACAAGTCATTCATCTGGCGTTTGACACTGCAACGTCCATACTTGATTTGAAGAAATAAAGCAAAAAGCGACCACCGGATTTGAACCTCCACCTGTAATCTTTTGGTTTTATCCACTATGTGTTTTGTATTTCTTGTGTCCTAAATAACCACTCTTCTCGATATCTTGCATTTTTTTTATGACATGTTGTTGCTAAAATATTTAGATTCATTGACTCTAGTGTCGTGATAGCTGATATTACGGAGTAATTAGTACTCTCGAAATGCATCTTATTTAAGGTCTGATCTTTTTTTTTATCAATATATACTTCTGTAATCTTCATACATACATACATGGTTAAGATAGTTGATTATACAGAGTATTTTGTATTCTCGAAACTTATCTATATCATGTTTGTAAACTCTCTGTATTATTTTAATGTGCGTTTGATTATTATAATTTTTATTATTATTATTATTATGTAATATAATATCCCTAATCTAATTATAAACCATAGTTCAAAATAATAAAGGACTGCAAAATGACTTGATCAGTATATGTACTTCTCTATACGTACACTTATTTAATTAAAATTTCCAATACTGTTTTTCATTAAATCGTTTAGTAATTGTAAATTAACTAAAGTTCTCTATACGTGCGCTTACTTAATTAAAATTTCTGGGGAAAAAATAAAAAACGAAAACTAATTATTACAGCGACAAGATCAGGAAATAAAATGTTATCAAGAACTAGACTCTAATTGTTTAAAGCTAAAAAAAATAAATATTGGAGCAAGTTGCATTAAGAGGGGAACTGAAATATCTAAACTTTTTTTGTCCAGAAGCACCAAATAAGCAACAAATGATTCATCAGGGTAATATTAATTTTTGTCTCTTAAAAGGTCAATGATGAGTAATAATGATGCCACTTCTTGTAGATATAGATATAATATATAAATGTATAGATATAATATATATGTATATGACTATTAGAATGTATATATTGTGATACTTTTTTTTTTTTTTAGGGGATTGTAATACATTTTTATATGTATGTACGTGTAATTTAATGTATATGATGGTGCTTTTGTCAATGTTTCAGTAAGAAATATTTTTGGGGGTTCCGGTCGAGATAAATATGGTGGGGAGACATTTTTCGTTGCACTTAACCAGAACAATAAAGTAAATATATATATATTTCTCAGTACATATATTTATCAAAAAAGTTTCATAAATACATTTTTTAAGATTTACTTTTTATAAATAACATGTATGTTTATTTGTGGCATAACTTAATACGTGATATGAATAATAATGTGTTATATTTTTTTCTAAATATAGCATAATAAATACAACTTTTAAAACCATGACATAACAAGTAATTTTGTCATGAATATATATGGAGGAAGCCACACTGACAGAGAGTAGGTGGTGTCTTACCTACAAACTTTTTCTTTAATTTTTTTTATATATGTTCGAAAACATTTGAAATTATATGCCCCTTTCTCTCACTTATTTTTCGGAGTACTCTTCTGTGTACATAGGTATGTATGTATAGCAATTTATATGAATGGATAAGGATTGAGAAAGTATTTCAGTTTTCTTGGACGTAAATGGGTACTCTTTGATATACATATTATAACCATAATGCAACAAAAACAAATTGAATCGTGTAATGTTACCTCCCGCCATTGCAATTTGTGCTCTGCAAGTTTCGGCCCGACACCGATGATTTTGCACACTGTGTTTTGAAATTTTCTGAGCACTAACAAACTACTCTATCGATGGTGTAATGAGTTTTTATTTGTTTGTATGCCCAGGGACCAATCAAAACGGGATTCCATTTATAAACCGTGACCATCACACGGTTAACGGCAGTTTTCGCCGGGAAGACGCCACGCGTCCATTAAAGTTGATGGCGGTTATTTACGTTCAATTTGAACATTTGCCAGGTGGGCCAATTAAGGTTTAACATTCTCCCACTTGGCCCATACACCACATCAACTATTACAATGAGAAACAAAATATATGAATCATGGCGATAGGTCCTCTGAATGACGAGTATTATCTTCCATGTATTACAATATAACTTGTCTCTCTA
>CAMOHE010046226.1:0-21542 GCA_946598075.1 Artocarpus hirsutus | reverse complement strand
TCCTAGTCTTTTCTTATATATATATATATATATATATATATATATATATTCAGCAATAAGTTCCTTTATATACCCTAGTCTCGTAATGATAAATGATTCCAAACGCAAAAGTCACAGCCGTACTACTTGAATGGTTCAAGTAATATAACAATTGATTATTTTTTAACAAATTAAAAACCATTAATTTTTCTCTCATGCTAGTTTAGGGATATGAACAAAGTCGTCACCCTTCAAGAAAATGCTCAACCCAACTAAGGATGACAAGCGCAAAACTAAATTAAAAGTTGATCAAATTAGTCAATTAATTTATTGCTTTTCAAACAACGGTTATTGAGTATCAAAAAAACAAAAAAGACACACAAGTTGCAAAACCATTTCATCGAAAGCAGATAATATGATGACCATGACTTCTCCCATATTTAATGCCACCAAAACCCTTCTACTTGCCATGGGAAATGGTTCACCAGCTTCCTACTTTTTAAAACGAATATACAACGAAATATAATACGGGTGATGTACAACAGATCGGATTGTGGAACGCGCGGTTTTGCTTGACAAGGTCGTTAGAATTTTTTAGTTTCAACTACTACAATATAAAACTCCTACATGTTATATTAATTATAAACTAAAAATATATTATAATATAAAACTCATGTATGCTATAATATTTTAGTTTCAACTATATAATTTCAACTACATCTCTGGACACAATATGCGCATTTGAGTCGATTAAACGAGTATTACGTACGTAAGTGTACGGTCGTGATGGTTTTCCAGCAGCTGATAAAATGTTTAGTAGAAAATTACTGACCTTAGTGAATCTATAAACTAATTGATATAGTTGAGAGAAAATGCATGAACTTGTAATTGGTTAATAAATTGACAACGTAAACGCCGATTTGCGAGGATTAGCTTTTGAAGCTGTCAAACATCTAATCCTTTATTCCTTTTTCTTCTTTTGCTGGTTAAGTTTCCCAGTAATTAATATCTCTATATAGTCGGCCATTTTTTTAGTATTGCTAATTTATCGTGATCATATATATACTTGTGACATATGGTTTAAACGGTTGAACGGTCTCGACTATCTTTCAGTAAATCAGTTGATATTTTCTCTTTTCTCGCAATTGTTATTTTTTTTTTCAATTTTCTTGTTTTTTGATTTGTGAATTCTAAGAATCAAATTGGAGAGGAAAAAAAAAACTTATGTTTCTTATTGAACTGCATAATAATAAATGCATCAAAAAAGAAGGTTTGTACGGACTTGCTAAAAATAAGTAAAAGACTATCTATCCTTAATAATAAAAAAATAACAAAACAAATAATAATAAATCTATTTTAATACCCACTTTCAAACTTATGATGTGGTTGCAGAAAGTATTGAGAGTTTGCCAAAAATAAAAGAAAAATATGGAATGAATTGCGACTTTGTAAACAAATCAACAATCACGATAGATCAAGAATAAATTATAATACACTAAAGAAAATAGATGACAACTCTGATGCCTCGTGAATTCTAGGAATGAAATTAGGGGAGCAAAAGAAAACCGAGGTGTCTTGCTAAATTGCAAAATAATATAGAGAAATCACAAAAATTCTCCCTCAACTATAACACTTGTAGCATTATGCTTTCCGAACTTTAAAACGTACCATGCATTTCTCTTAATTTATAAAATATGAAAAAAAAAACTTATTTTGTTATGGGTTTTAGCATAATGGACAATATCACATAAATAATGAGACTATTGAGCACTTCAATAAACTATTATATTGTTAGCTTAACCCAGTGCAGTCACGTAAGATAAAAGAAGAGATTACTTTTTAGCATTTTATTTAAGGTTTTTTATTTTTTAATCATTAAAATTTTTTAATTGTATCCACTTTTAAATTTAAATTGGGTTTAGACTTGATAAATTTACCAAGATACTCTAATCTTATATTATGAATCTAACAAAAGGAAAGCCTGCAGCCGTGCGGGTTTGGTCAAGGAAGGCCTGATGTGTTTTGAGGTCACGCGAAGAGTTCACGAGGTGGAGCCCAAAATGCAACACTGGATACATTGTTGATATGCTCGGCCGGGCAGGGCATGTTGAAGAAGCCAGAAGGTTCATTGAGGAAATGCCTATTGAGCCAAATGATGTTGTTTGGAGGACTTAGCTCAGCGATTGCAAGAGCCATAAGAAGGTCGATATTGGAGAGCCAATAGCGAAGAATTTGATTACGCAGGATTCTTGTAATCCGAGTTTCTTTGTGCTTTTGTCCAATATGCATGCAGGCCTCAGTATGTGGGATGATGTTCGCAAGGTTAGGATGACAATGACAGAAAGAAACGTTTCGGAATTTCCTGGTTGCAGTAGAATTGAAAAAGAGGGAGTTGTTCACGAGTTCTTGGTGCAAGATACATCCCACCCTCAAGTTACAGAGATTTATTCTGTGTTGAAAGGATCATGGACTCCCAAATTTGAGCCTGAGATCATTCAGGTTTGAACAAGAATTTTCTTGTATTTGCAGGTAAAAAATAAGATGTAAATGTTAAGCAAAATTGTACATTATGGGTCATTGCCATGCTATTTTAGTAGGCATTGAATTAAATATGGATTGTCACAACATTCAAAACCAGTATAGGCAGATTAGATAGCAAGAAGAGCTGCCATATTTTACGATTTTGGTGTAGGTATATTAAAAGTTGACAAAGATGCACAATTTTATTATTTGTATATTAAAAAAAAAAAAAAAACCTGGCCTCTTTACACGGCTAGAGTTCAACTGATGCAGAAAATGAAAACAAATTCTGCAAAAAAGATAGTAGTTCATATCTATCATGTAGGATCCCATCTAAACAAACTAAAGATCTTCTTCCTACAAATTACAACAAACAAGTAGATAGCTATTCACAATATTTCAGTCTTCAAGAAAGGATACAACAACGAGAAGAGTTCAGCATCAAACCATAGTTAGTAAATCCTTAATCATACCCAATTACCCCATCCTTTGAAAATTGAGGCAAAAAGTTGGATTGGTAAGAACATCAACAGCTGTGAAACCCGCTTAACTCTTAAATAACATTCTCCATGGATGGTTGGTGGTTAGGAGATTCGTTGGTGCAGAGAAGAGCCAATTTTCCAAGTTTGGCTGCCTCAGATTCTGAAAACTTTCCCTCGAGGTTTTGATCGATAAAGTCTTCGACTCTGTACGTCTCTGCCCCTAGGCAAGCGGATTGAGTGATTTTTTGTTTTCCAGTAAGGATGTGAAATATGATGACACCAAATGCATATACATCGCTTTTTCCGGTGAAGCGACCAGTGGTTGTGTACTCGGGAGCCAGATATCCCATGGCAGCACTGGCTTTGAGCATCGAGAAGACAATATCGTCTGCAAGAAGTTTGTGCAGACCCGAATCTGAAATCATGGGCTTATAGTTGGTGTCAATGAGCACCTTCTCAGCTGATATTTTCTGGTGAACCATAGCAGGTTTGTTGCCTTTGTTTCCATGCAAATACGCAATACCTGGTTCCAAAAGATTGTCACTATCCATAGCAGGTTTGTTGCCTTTGTTCCCATTAAAATGACTTTAAACTTTTTTTCTGCTTCCAAAGTAGTAAGAAATTATCGTTCTTCATGTGGTTGTTTTAGAGCACCTTAGAGCACGATTTTCAAATTTCTATGCCAACGGCAAAATTTAGCATTTGGGCAAAGGAAACAGTTCTCCATAAAATGCTATATTTAGTGACAAATTTAGCACCAAATACAGTGTATGCTAAATTTTGGTATTTAATTACCTATTGATTGATGATGGGTTGACTTTTTATTCAATAATTATAATATTATGTTACCATTTTGAAATTATTTAAAGTTAAAACAATTTGCCTTTTACAAAACTTTCAAAACTCAAAATTTATAACAAGAAGTAGTTATAATATTCTAAATAGCATTACATATCGATGCACAAAATTAAAAAATATATATATAGATATATATATCAAATGTCATCTCGTTTTATACTTTTTCTTTCTCGTTAAGTATAGCATTAGCATTGGATTATATATATCAAATGTCATCTCGTTTTATACTTTTTTTTTTCTCGTTAAGTATAGCGTTAGCATTGGATTTTATCAAGTTAAATTACACTAACCTTTGGCAATGCCATTTATAATGGATACTCTGGTCGACCATTCAAGGGCTGAGCCACTTCCTTCCTTGACGTCAAGATACTGCAAGAGGCTTCCGTTTGGGATAAAATTGTAGATAAGAAAACACTCTCCCCTGCCCTTTGAACAGCAAAAGCCTCTCAACCTAGCAAGATTTTCATGCTTCAATGATGTCAACATCTTCAGTCCCTTTAGGAACTCGGCTTCGTCAGATTTGCAGCTCATCTTCGCAATGCACTTCACAGCAATAACCGATCCATCCCTCAGGATTCCCTTGTAGATGGCAGAGAAATTGCTCCTCCCCAACAAGTTCTCTTCCGAGAAGCACTGAGTGGCACGATCTACTTCTTCTAAATTGACCATGAAGCTCTCGAGAACTCCCTGAGAGAATCCACTGCAACCTTTAGCGACAGGGTCCCATCCGTTCGAAAACTCAAGACTGCTGAGAGGAGAGGCACTATTCCTGTTAATCTCCTTGGCTTGGCCAGTGCTAAGCCGGCTATCCAATGAGTCAAAAGCACTCCCTATTTTCTGTTTCCGGCGGCAGTACCACAAGAATGTGAAAAGCCCAGAAACAGTAAAAGCAACAAAAAGTCCAACGACCCCCAAAACAACGCCAACTTGAGGAGATTTTGATGTTTTCGAACAGCTGGTTCTGCTGCAATCCGGGTTGAAATTTGCAGACTTGGGCAGACCTTCTGCAGAACGGTTTTGGGTTGAGTTTGAAAAACCGTTTGCAGAAAGGTTACTAGGTTGATATGGTTCTGGCCTATTTGGGTCCCAACCATCACTGGCTTAGCAAATGTGCAAGTCAGGAAACCCAACTCCACACAGGTGTGGATTATTTTCACATCAGAATCCTTCATTGACTCTCTTAAGAGCTAAATTAAAACGTAAATCTAAGTACAAAGTTTAGACCTTTCATGCCTAAATCTTCAAAAGATTAAGACATCCCACAAAATAAAAACTAAAAATAAGTAAAATGAGAAGCTTGATTAACAAGTTTTAAAAATAAAAAGAAAAGAAAAAGCAGGATATAATACCTTGTGGGACAGAGCCCGAGAGAATTATTTCGGATATCAAGGAATTCTAACATGGGTGCATCAGTTAATTTTGCAGGAACAGAACCAAAAAGGCTATTGAAGCTCAAATCCAACCTTGTTAAAGTCTTTAACTCGCCCAAACTTGCAGGAATTGCACCGGTTAATTGGGTATATTGAAGAGCAAGAACACTGAGCCTCTTCATGTTTCGCAGTTGCAGTGGTATGCTCCCAGTCAACCTGTTATAACACAACTGCAAAACTGCCCATGAAGAAATAAAACTTAGATTTTCTCACCAGCCAAAAAAAAAAAGAAAAAGAATAGAAATTATAACTACTTTTCCACAATTTAAGAAAATCCTATTTCTAACCCATAAAATGAAATGCCCAACCATTTTCTTTAGAAAAAGATAATGTACAAATTATCCTAAAGTATAATTTGTGAAAATAATGTTGTCAAAAGCTTGAGTCAAATATGAGTTCAGTCTCAGTCACTATAGGTAGGATACAATATATATACACTAACACATATAATCATTAATCTGAAGTCTAAACTCTCAAAGATATGCTAAAGAAAACAAAACGCACGTAAACAAAGTTGAGTTTTTTTTTTTTTTTTTCATGAGACGAACAAAGTTGAGACTTTTAACTGCATACAAACTCATTTCATTCTGTCAAACAAAAGTTCAAATTTAAAAACCAGAAACAAAAACAAAAACAAAAATAACAGACAACCCAGGTGGTAAAAGTGTGAACTTTGCACCAAAAAAAAACCAAAAAAAAAAGAACAAAACAAAACAAAACCATCCACCCACCTTGGAGATTAGGCATGTTGCCAAACTGCGGAGGAATTTCTCCGGAGAGATTATTGACATTGAGATACAAATCCGTGAGCTGATTCAAGGTGGTGATCTCCTTGGGAATCTCGCCATTCAAAGAGTTGAAGTGCAAGTATAGACCCGTCAAGCTCTTGAGGCCAGCCACGGACGCCGGGATTCGTCCCCAAAGACCCTTCCCTTGCAGAGATATGTTAACGACACGCCCTTTCTCGTCGCATGCCACGCCTTCGAAGTCTCCTCCGCAGGGATCGGATTGGAGATTCCATGGGCTCAAGAACTGGTTCTCTGGGTCCAAAGAAGCTTTCAGGGCCATCAGCGTGGAGAGCTCCGAGACGGAGGAAAGGGAGAGTGAAGGAAGGAAAAAGAGAGAGAAGATGAAGAGGAGGAGGAGAGAGAAGGTTGATGGCATGTTTGGCTCGAGAGAAAGTGGGGGAAAATCAAGAAGAAACTACCACGATGCGTCAGAGCCTACGTAGGATTTTCTTTTTTTTTTTTGGGCCTGGCCAAATGCGGATTCAGAATGTATGACGAGGTACGTTTGGTTGGAAGGAAAGAGAAAATATGAATGTAGGAGGGTAGGGATTTTTCTTAGCTCTTCATCTTCTTTCTTGTTGAGGATTTCAGCGTGGGAAAGTGTGGGAATACGTGGGTGGTTGTTTCTGGGTCAGAGAGTGAGAGTTAAAAAGAGAGAATTTGAATCTTCAGTAGCCTGTGTTTGTGGAACTGATACCTGTGGGCCCTACTCTAGTATAATTGGACCGTACAGTCATTATTGTGAAAGGGATCGCCAAGATCTTTGTTACCATGTAATGGTTGAGCGGTGGAAGCATAATTTTCATCCACACTCACTCACTCACTCTCTCTCTCTCTCTCTCTTTCGTCAATAATGTAAAGCTTTTATATATTACAATAATAATAAAAAAATTATTACAATATAAATTTTTAATATACTACGATAAAAATAATTTTAACCATTAATTTTTATCATCATTCTAAACACCTTATTAGATTTACTGATAAGTTTAATAAAAATTAATTTATGCGCTATTTAGCAAATAACAACCTTGATTATGAACAATATTTAACTTTTATATATTATAATAATAATAAAAAACTTATTAAAGTATAAAATTTATATTTACTATAATAAAAACAATTTTCATGGGTTGTTTTTACTATCTAGCCAAATAATCTATTAATAATTAATCAAGTTGACCTGTAAATTTACACGTGCTTCTTGTCTCTAACTGGTAGACAATAATCTACACGTGTTACAGTATTTTCTCTCACAAAAATTTAAGTCTTCATTCAAATATTTTACTTAAATCTATGAACCAAACATACTCATGTTAAAGCATACTTGAATTAAATTGTATATAAATCGTTTAGTAGTTTTTTTATGAATATTGGGTGGAAGGAGCTTCGTGTGAATTTGAAAATGATGTTACATTGTCGTTTTATGTGAACTTTGAATAAGTGCTTCCTTTTCCTGTTCTTGTTGAATGTTGAGCCTGTAAATCAATCCATCTTGTACATGGTAATAGGCAGAATATGGGACAGATTTTGTGGGGACAAAAGGAGATAAAATATTCCGCACTCTTGTTATGGCAGAAGTTGAACAAGAATCTTGTTTCACAAAATGTACAGTAAAAACTTGTTGAAAACTACATGTAATTTTTACAATGAAAAAGATAATTTTGCTTCACTGATAAAATGTGAGTGTTTTAATCGTTAGATTAACTTTTGAACGGTCTTTTTTTTTTTTTAACTAGAAACAGTTATGCATCTCATGTTGTAAATTTTAATATGGATAGTCTATTATAATCCTAATTTGACGCTAAAACATGTTGTTCTCCTAGTGAAATAAAATTGTCTTCTTTAGCATAATAATTCTAATCCCCAAATAATAAATGTGGCAAAAAAAATAGAACAAAAAATAAAAAATAAAAACTAGCTTTTAAGCCTGCCTCACGCCCTCACCAAAACTCCTCATTGAGGTGAACCATCACTAAATTTCTAGCTAAATAATGGTTAATCCATGGTGACCCCATTTTCATCTTCCTTTTCTCATTGTTTTTCATGCTTTACATTCAAAATTTGAAATATTATACCAAGCCATGATGAGAATTTCCAGGGCCGATTTGGTATTTATTTTTATTTTATTTTTGGTTTTTGTAAAAAGTTAAAAATGAGAATATTTTAAAGAACGTGTTAGACTTGTTTTGAAAATTGTATGTAGTTAATAGTTTTGTTCATTTTTAAGAATAGGTCAGAAAAATAAAAATGGTTTGGTTTACTTGTCTTTGAAAAAGATCGTTTCAAAGATTTACAATTAAGATTATCAAACCAAATCATATTTATTATTACTGTTTTCAATCGATTAACACATTTACAGTTATTTTTAATGATTTTTCTACCTTCTTTTTCTTTGTAAATTAATTTTTTAAGCATTCTCAAATACACTTAAATGATGAATTACTTGTAAAGAGAAGAACTACTAATTCAATTGAGTCACATCTCCTTAATGAACCGTATATTACAAATCAGACATAATATAGGTGGATGATACATACATAGATCTTTTTACATCAAATCTTAACTAATTGTAATGTACCCACATTTGATCAATTAATTGGTCTCTAAACTCAGACATATATTGCCTGTCAACAGCAATTGCACCAAAGAACTGTATTTCTTGTCCGTGAGTATTTTGCCGCCGTCGTTTTCGTCTTTGACCTTCAATTGCTTCAATTGGCTCGTCCACATCGTACAATGCGAATAGAGGATCATTAAGTGTGTGCATTTTAATTAAATTTTAAATTACACAACATGCAATGACTATTTGCGCTTGTTTTTCTAATGAGTAATTGGTCATATGCTTGAGGATAGCGAACTGTGCTTTAAGAATATCAAAACACCTCTTTATACAATTGCGCTAAGAAAAGTGTCGGTAATTAAACAATTCTTAAAGTCTTGTTGAACCCTTAGATTCTTGAAATGTTGCAGGTGGTATCTCTAGCCACGACAAGGTACGAGAAATCCTCACACATTGTTATATACCAAATCAACAACATAATATTTATTCTCTGGCAGGCGCCTGAAACGGTTTTTTTTATCTACCAGTGCATGTTGAAGCACTCTCGAATTAACAACTGTGTCCTCCCATCTATAGACATAAGTGAACATGTCGAAGTTATAAGCTGCCGTAACATTTGCATGCACACATGTCGCCTTCCTCTATACACAGTTTAAAGGGCAATAAGATCAACAGCTTGAATATGTGTTCCGTCAATGGCACCGACAAAGTCCTACACAACAAAGTATTAATTTAACAAATAATATAGCATTTCCCAAATTCACTAACAATTCAACTTTAAGATCAATTTACCTTAAACCACAGCCAATATTTATTGTTATCTTTTATTTTCAATGATATTGTGTTGTAGTCAGGTTCTAAGATCACTTCTAAAACCAAAACACAAATAGCATTCAATATCTGACCAAAATGCTAACTAGCTGTCTCCCTAGAGTGTACAATGATTCCTGTATTATTAATCTATTTGAAAGGTATAGATAACGCTGTTGAATTAGTTCAACAATTGCTAAAAACGGTTCTCGATGCATGCAACACATCTCGTACAACCCATTGTTGTCATTTAATAATTGCATTGACACGTATTCACGTCTTGTCAATGCACTGCCACATGAAGGACGCTTGTTGGTGTAATTAATAGTTTCTTGTATTATTTCTATGTCGTGATTAATTTCTTCATTTGTGTCACTACATATCACAAGCATCATTGCATAATCTTTATCAGTACTTGATAAGCCATAAGACACAATGAACCTAACATTGCTAGTATGACTTAAAAGAAAAACAGATAATATGAACATTAGAAAAGCACGAATGACAAGTCCTCAACACTCAAATCACAAATGTAAACAATGTCCACAACATCCAAAAAATCAATGAAAGTAAGCAAACAATGAAAATAAGCAAACAACAATAGAAAAAACTATTCACGCGATGTTGGAAAAAAAAAATTGTTCCAAGGCAAATAACACTACGAAAGACACTAGCGAAAGAGTGATAGGAGAAATCTACAGCAACACTCAGGTGGTACATTGATAAACGCCTGTCTCATCTCTTTTTTCATTGCAAACTCCTGCACTGTTAGTGCATAAACCCTATCTTCTAAGTCCTCAATTGCATTCAGTATTCCCATGCAGCTAGGGACACTATCCCAAGCATCATTAGCAGAACTACTTGTGGTAGTTAAACGAGCACGCTTCTCGGCAATATAGTGGTAGAATTCTTCTTGTGCACAAACAGAGGCTTCACTTTTTGCTGCCTGACTTTTGGACCAGCAATTAACAGATTCCACAAGACTCTTAGTAGCACACTTCTTCTTCAAAGGGACACTATCGCCTATAGAAGCTTTAACCTTCGATGGGGGGGTATTCAATATGTCATTGGAGTCCCATGTCTCTTCCTCACGTTCCACCTCCTAAACAGACTTGTTCACAACACCTTCAATGTTGGCTACGGTCTATGGACCCATTGCTCGTTTCCCTATGGCTCGTGTCCCACCAAAAATTTCAGAGAGGATATCATATTTGGCCAAGTCCTTCTTGTACTTTTTCCCCTCTGGATTAATCTGCCAAAAATATTTTTTTTCAACAATTAACAATAATTGCATACTAGCCACTGCCAACTAATGAAAAATAATCACAAAGTCATGTTGAAATATTATTACCTCTAAATAATTCTTCCATACATCCTTAGTAGCACTGACAGTATTTGTCTCAGGATCCCAACCAAATCCTGTAGTTTGCATTAACTTATCAAAGTCTTTTGTAACAATCCTTAGTCTATTCCACTTTGCCTTCAGCTACGCAAGTGTGTAATGTATCTTAAACTTTGCTGCTAACTCATTTTCAATTTTCAGCCAAGTTTTGTTGTCTAAGGTGGACAAATACAATCCACTCTTTGTTTCCTCATGCAAAAGTCAATGAGGAAGTTTTTGTGTTTTCGCATCCAAGTAACATGTTCCACACTATCACTCATCTATAAATAAGTATGAAAACTCTGAAATTACTTATACTCCATATAGAATGTTTTAGATAAAGTGGGTCAGGTGTCTTAGGTTGTTAGCAAACATAAGATAAGAATGTGCAATAACGGGCAAAAAATCCATGCGTCATTCCAAGGTTAGTAAAACTGGCACAATCACATAGATTATAACCAAGGTGTATTATCACACTCTATCTCATAAATGAAAAATATCTAAAATTTGACACTTATCATTGCCTTTATACCAATCTCGATCAAGATAGCACCATTCTTCAAAACAATTCATATTCATTAGACAAACATATGAGAAAACCAATCACATGGGTATTATACAAAGCAAAATGCCAAATTTACTGAGTGAACATGCAAAGGGCTAATGGGAGTTCAAATTCGTAGCAACAGTACACATCACAAAGCTAGTTAGGATCAAAAGATAAATGTAGGTGATACAGTTGCTCAAAATTTTTTGTCTCTAAACAATATTGGATTCAATTAATAACAAGAGAATCAAATTTGAAAATGTTAGTTGACATAGTTAAATGTGAAATAGAACACAAGAGGCTTATGCCAGACCTTTGCAAAATATGCATAGATGAAATGGCAGAACGTTCAAAAATCTGCAATATATGCATACATGAAATAGTAGGATGTTAAAAATGTAACATCCGTCATTTTTCATGTAACGGTTAATGATAGATATATAACGACGTTAAGTAATTTCTTTATGATATAATATTATTGACCATTTTATTTTAAGTATGATGACAAGTTACGGTCACGTGAAATTAATGTGCTTAGGATATTCATGTCAAAAGTGATAATAAGCTTAAAGTATTTATTGTATTTTTTACAAGTTTTCAACTTGCTCTAAATTTATAATCTTTATAATGTTCTAGAGTTATATATGCCCTAAAGTTAAATTCTTGATGATGACATGAATGTTGTTGCATATTTTTCTTATTTTTATAATATTAATGATGTCATATTAATTACATGTGTAATATTATTTTTGGGTCATAGAGTAAATATTATTATTGTGTATAAATAATTTTATATTATAATTACATTATATTACATTATTATATTATATAATATTATAATATATTATATTATAATACATATATATAACCGTATGTTAATATTATTATTTATATTATAATATATTTATATTATATTATATTATATAAGTATATACGCTTATGTTAAAAAAAAAAAGGCAGCAGCATCCGTGAAAAAAAAAGAAAAAGAAAAAAAAGAAGGAAAAAAAGGGACAAAAAAAGAAATCTAATTAAATTAGGATCACACTCATTTAAAAAATGGAAACCTAATTAGACTAAGACTAAGATTTCTTATCGTTATAAGTATGTGGCTTCAAGTACACATATTATTCCTATCTTTTTTTCTTGCCTTCATCTTTCTCATACTCCTTCATACTTTTATGCTCTCTTTTCTTCCCTAAACCAAACCTCACATGCCATTAGTTTAGAATTTTTTTTAATTCAAGATTTGCTCTCTCAAAGAATTCATCACTCTTCTTTTCTTTCAAGCTAAAGTAGAAGGAATCATTTTTAAAGATTTTGTATGCAAGTATCCTGGTCTTCGTGGTCGAGAATGCCGCTAAGAAGGCGTCGGCGAGCTGCCGAAAAGAAGTGATGGACGCCTGCTCAAACCATCTGAACCATTACCAAGCCAGGCCCGTGAGGGTCAGGAAAAAAGCTTTGCACATAGCTGCATCACTGGCGTTTTGGAGAAGCATATGTCCTCGGAATAGCTCGACATGCTCGTCGGCATCTGTGGTCCCATCATAAGCTTTGATCTGCAAGACTTTGAACTCAGGCGACATAGGGGCCTGCATTATCATGTCTGGGAACGGAGGATCCATGGCTCCCGCGTCCTCCAGGCCAAACCAGTTATTGCGGATTTCGTTAATTTGACGCTGTAGGTCTCAAAGCTTACGACTGTTTGTATTTTCGAGCAACTCGATCCTATACAGTGCTCAGCCCTCGGCCCGGTCGCCAGGCTTGGGTTCCCGGCCTCGCTGCACCCCTTAGCACCCGAGCCTATCAAAAACAAAGGCCCGAGAACCTTGGGGTGATGGTGCTCGCGGCACCTGCGAGCCGACTCGGCCTTCTTGGACAAGCCTATTGTTGGCTGAGATACCGTGCGTGGCGCCTCGGGTGCGTCTAGAATCTGCTTCGTCGATGGGGCTGATCTCCCATCCTGCTCGACCCCCAGCCTGGTCAGCCTAGGCTGGGGGAAGGAGGCTAGGTATAGCCTAGTGTTGTGCTTGTTGTGCAAGCTATTGGGTGAGTATCCGAACAGCGTTAGTAAGTTCTCGGATCGGGTCCTGCGCGACTGTGTCTGGTGCTTGCTCGGCTCGCGCTGTACTTCCTTGCCCACCAGATTAGGACCCCGCAGCTCACGAGCGGCCTCTTGGTCTGCCGGTGTTTTGATGCCGGTTTCGCTGATCTCTCGACCCCTCCTGTCAAGCAGCGTCATCTCGGGCGTTCCCTCGAGTTACCATTGTGAATCGAGAAGTGGCTACGCTTGGTATTTTAATTGAAAGGCACAAGAGGCCTTCCTTCTAGTGCCAAAATGTTGATGCTTATCATGTTCTAGTGTCGTACCAACACCACGTGCGGCGGCGCACGACGTTTGGCTCTTCCCTGTTCGCCTCTGCTTGGACTGGTCGACCTGCAACAAAAGGAAGGACGCCTTGAAGGCGAGACGGTCAGTAAACAAGACGAGCTCTCCGATGCTCAAGACAGGGGGTGCTCGGCAGAGGTCGGGAACGAGTTTGTTGGAAAAAAGCTTACGTGCCAGAATGCATTAAATGCATCCTATTTATAGGCTATCACTTGGACCGGGTGTTAGGTGGGTTTTGTCCACAACCCGAGTGTTATATTATGGCCTATCAGGTTGCCAGTGACAAGTGTCATGTCTTTCCGCGGGTAGATAAGCTCGTATCCGACGGTGAGTTATTTGTCATTTGTTAGCCAGTGATAGCAAGTAGCAGTCTGCTCTAGAGCAATGATGGTCCGACCCGAGCTGACATTGAGACCGAGAAGGCAACGTGGTGAGGTACGGCCCGAAGGAGCCTTGAAAAGCACCTTGGACAATGAATCCAACATAATCGGGGTCAGTCATGAGCTCCACGTACCTTTTGCCGAGCTGTGTCGCCGACCACCTGGAGTTTGGCTCCTCAATGGTGGCACCGAGCTCACCCTCAACAAAAAGTATGAATAATGTCATATGGTTTTGGATGATTTCATAAGAATGAAATTTATTTTTATTTGTATATGAATGTATGACATGAACACACCAAGAAGTGAGCATATCGAGACCGCGACAACGTTATCTAAAATGAGGTTTAAGTAAGCAAATCAAGTAAGTATACTCTCACCTACAACATAATAAAAGTTTACGAAAAAATTTTAAGAATATGTTTTATGATAATTTTTAAGTTTGTTTTTTTTACATGTTGTTTTCTCATGAAAATTCTAATTACAACAAGAAAGTTTAACGAATGTTTCAATGATGAGATATGTTAAAAGTATATTTATATATATGTATCACTTAATTAAGTGTTGCACACCCTATGTTTATGTTTATGTTTATGATGTCCCAAAAGTTGGACTTGTCATGTTTAGCTTGAAATTAGCTACCTCATTCCTCTCATGACGGAGCGCCTACAATGTGTATGTTTATAATGCAACACTTGAGCCCCAAAGATAAAATGAATGAAGTTTTTAATATGAATAATGCTAATGAAAGATATGTTCTATATAAAACTGTGCTAAGCGCACTATTATGTTAATGATGATTATGATTATGATGTTTCATAAAGGTGTTCATGAAATATTTTATGTTGTAAGATAGAAAATTGTACTTACTAAGCTTATACTTACTTAGTTTTTATATCATATTGCAGATAAAGGTAAAAAGCTTATAAAATAAGTGGAGGACAAATGCGAGCGTGTGTGGTATGAGTGTTGGATTAGAAACGGAATCATGCCAAAAAAAATTTTAATTACTTGAACCATGATTTTATTATTAATTTTATTTTTAATTTCCACACTATCAATTAAAAAGACTTGTTTTACATTTATTTTGATTTTACAGAAATTCAGTCTATCAAACTGTTTAAACAGATTTTAAAGTTTGTTTTGAAATTTTATTTGAATTATGATTTTGTTAATGTGGCATTGATAAACTATGAAAAAAAAAAAAGGATTTGAAATATTTGGAATATTTTCAAAAAAAAAATTATGCATGGATCTTGGGATATGTTTATTAAATTATGTTTAAATTTACATGGTTTATCTTAAAAAAAAAATGATAACAAGAATGAGAGTAACGATTATTGTGACGTCCGTATGGGGGCGTTGCAAAAAAATCTGCAATATATTCTTGATGTGTTGTGTTCATTAAAAATCTGTAATATATTATTTTCAGAGTCCAGGTCCCCATGTTCTGGGGGGTTCAATGTTGGCTACATTGAGGACATCAGACTCGATATGTATGAAATGCTGAATGCATGAGACTATAGCTAGAGAGATAATGGGTTTTTCATTTTTGTGAGGTAACATGTGAATCTCATCTTTGCTTGATATTCTTGGTCATCATGGAATGGATTCAATCCAAGGTGAAAACAAGACAAAAAGAAAAGGATTTGTCAGTCTCTTGTTTTTTCGGTATAAACTTATGAATAATTCTAGGGACCTCAAGTGATCTAACAAATTTTTAGTACTAAATGATGTAGCAAGTCATGATTCAGTTCATCAGTTTGGGGAATTTAAACAATGGGACTCGAGTATGCATTATTATTCTCGAAAAATAGGCAATACGAAAGGGCAAATACTCAGAGAAGTGGGATATGGGCACTGGTCAGGCTGTAGAGGTAATTTTTGGACTTGAAGTTATCTAGTTCCATTTTAAAATGACTTAAAACAGAGTCAACTTTGATGGTCTGGAACTTGGGATGATGCCTTTTCGTAAAGTTTTACACATGCATTTCTAAGCGGTGGAGGTAAATTATATAAATCATAAACTGCAAGAATAGTGTGATTTCAAGTTTGGACCAAGGGTAATAAATTCTAAATGAAACTTGATGGTTAGATTTCAGTGGTTGACAATGTTTCAGTGTCTTGTACCATGGAATCATGTGTGTAGGACAGAATAAAAAAAAAGGCCAGCACCAAACTAACAAGGCCAGCACCAAATAGAAAAAAGGGAAGGAGAGAACAGAAAGTTTGGGAAAAAAAGGGAAACCATGAACAAAAAAACAGCCATATTTTTCATTTGGCTCAAGCATTCTTTGGGGGTTAAATATACATTAAGCTCTTATGTTGTAATAATGGAAATTCATCAAGAAGAATATTTTCTCTCAAATATCTACTGAACCGAACACATTTCTCTTCTCATATGCAAACTAAGAACAAACAGCACCATGTAGACAAAAAAGGACACAACAGAAAGTGGGGGAAAAAAAAGGAAAGCATGCATGTATGGCCGAAGATATGATTCACAAGTAACCAGGATCTCGTATCTCCAAAGGAAAAAGTGTATCACACAGAGATGAAGCATAGCATGCAAAAAATTCAAGTCACAGACCCACAATCCCCCGAATCAACAAACGGTTGCTAACATGACCAAGCTATCATCTTACAGATGAAGAACCCACAATCCCCCAAATCAAGGAAGAGAGGAGAGGAGAGGAGAGGTGCATACCTCGTCGATTTCACAAAGTCACAGCGTCGAAGCTTCGATGATGAGAGGATAGAGAGATCCACTAAAAACCCTCGATCCACTATAAAACCCTTGTCAAAACGAGTGCGAGACCCCAGCAAAGCGAAACTGCTCACTTGGCTGAAATCAACAAAGCAAGAGGAGCGAAAAAGAGCAAAGAGAAATCGCGGATTTGCTAATGGAGATGGGTTTGCAAAGAGCAGGGAAGCCACAGTCAGAGTTGAGATGGAGGTCGAGGGTTTGCAAGCTAAGAAGATGAATAACCAGATGAGAAAAAATGAAAACGATTATAATTCGTTTTCTCCTTTCAACCAAATTTTGAAAAATTTCAAAAATGTTCTCATTTTTGTTTTGGGCCCAAATTGTAATTTTTTTCGTTTTTTGTATTTCCAAAAAATCAAAAAGATTTTCAAGAATGTAACCAAACGGGCTAAAACATTTTCAAGAATGTATTCCGTATTTAGTGAACTGAATCATCAGCTAAAGTACTTTGCGTGTGTGTGTGTGTGTACACACTGTTGATGAATTGATCAGTCACTCAGGGGCTCAAAGTGGATCTCTCTGTCTATCGTCTCAGCTTTTGTACTTCTCTTCAAGCCATTTCTTATTCTACAGCTCACTCTAGCTAAGGTACTTTGTGTGTGTACACTCTTGATGAATTGATCACTCACTCAGGGCTCAAAGTGGGATCTCTCTGTCATCGTCGCAGCTTTTATACTTCTCTTCAAGCCATTTCTTTTTCTGCAGCTCACTCTCTCTTAAACACGTAAATTATTAAAAAAAAAAAAAAAGTTAGAACTTTGAAGTAGAAAATTTTTATTGTGTTCTCTTTCTACCAAAGTACAGAGCTTTAAATTTTGTGCCCCACTTCACTTTTTTCGTTGGCAAACGCCTCCACCGCCCTTTTTAATACTCGGCTTTTCGATTGTGTTTCCTTTCCACGCTGTGTAAGCATGAATGAATGGAATCGGACCAAAAAACGCCAAACCTTAACAACCCTTTTGTTCTGTTTTTCTTTTTCTTTTTCTTTTTCTGCAACCTCATGAACAAACAAGTGATTTTCTATGACCTATTCTATCTTTAGAGATGGATTCTGTAATCTTGTTAGTAGTTTATAGAATTCGTGCATAATTCATTGATTTCGTCCCAATTATCATAATTTTTATGGTAAGACATGAACAAATATCTAATCTGTAAAACACAATTCTAGCAAGGTGTTTGACAAAAGCGGTCTAAACCACTTTCTCAGTTATAAATAGTATAAAGCTTTCACATGCTATAGTAATAATAAAAAAATTGCTACAGTATAAAGCTTTCATATGCTATAGTAAAAACAATTCTAATCACCCTATCAAACATATTATAAGTTATTTGGAAACATCAAAATAAAATATATATGTAATCCAGGATATGTCTAAAGTCCATCCCCTAAATTTATAGATTTTATACCACGCTTTGCTTTCACTGTTAAGATGAAATCTAACTGCCCGGCTCCTATAATTATTTTTCCAGTTTTCTAGTTTTTGCTGGTGTAATTTTACACCAATTGTTCGAGATGACAGCCACATGCTTTTGAAATCTAAAGAAATTTCATGAGTTGGTCGAAAATTTC
Source organism: Artocarpus hirsutus (assembly GCA_946598075.1). Taxonomy (NCBI): domain Eukaryota; kingdom Viridiplantae; phylum Streptophyta; class Magnoliopsida; order Rosales; family Moraceae; genus Artocarpus; species Artocarpus hirsutus. The sequence continues at coordinate 3,084 of CAMOHE010046226.1, read as the reverse complement.
CATCATTATAAAATCTGAAACCGGGGAAGGTAAGATCTCATATACATGCGTAATTAATTGACACGTGTTAGGAGTCCTCTCCTCCCTTGTAAATCAAGCAAACAATTTTTTGTAATGTAAAATTTGAAGTGGAAAAAAATTTGTTACAACAAGTAGACACATTTTAGCTTCATTCGTTAATAATCTTAGTTGAAGGAATCCAAAAGCTTCTCAATGCTTGAATAGGGTATTTGCTCAACATGCCAAAAAATGGATGAATTATTTAGAGCCGTAAATTAACCGGTCTGCTAACCTCAATCGTGATATTAATGACTATCTAAATTAATTAATAACATACTGGTCGTGGAACTCCACACCTTCACTTGTACAAATGACATTCCCACACTTTTGGTATTTTTGTTAAACATAAATAAATATTACTCTATAAATAATGTCTTCCATACTGAGAAATGAGTTTTTTTTGTGCTACATACCCAACCAGTGTAATTCGATTCTGCATCATACCGTTACAAAAATTAAAAATGATTTATGTAATTAACCGATGAATTAGATTTTTCATATTAGAGCTAAATTAACACGAGGATAATGCATTTAACATTAATGTTACTCGCATTGTTGATCAACTATATTACGATTACATTAATTACAAATTAACCTATTATAATGTGTCACTCGTTAATATAAGAAAAAGCTTGGTTTTAACCATCGGAATCTGTACAATCCGGCATCATCGACTTTGTTCCATCCATTTGAGGTCACAAGATTGGGAAATTAGAAAATGTGTGTTTTGACCGTGCATGTATGAACGGCCGTGTGTGCAGATTCCATTAGCATTGTCCAGAGAGAACCAAAATACTGAAAGTGTGTTTTTATTCTTAATATTCGAAGCAAAGACTTGAACTCAAATTGAGGCCAATATCCAAATCATTGTTTGGTAAGTCTTGAATTTGGATATGAAAATCAGTTGAGTAGAGGTTTGACTGCAATCCAAGTGACTTCTACTCTCCTTTTAATGCAGATGTTGAACTCAACTGTGACTTTTGTAACCTTTAAACCAATTTTAGGAAAAAAATCATTTATTTTTCACCTTGTACCAATTGAGACAAATCTTCTTTGAATGAGTTTATGGTGAACATAGGAATTATTTACTCCATTCATATTAGAAATTTCTAAAATACGATTGTTAGTTATGGATGGTTATATTAGAGTTTTTAATCAATTAATATATCACTTTTTATTGTTACCTATCCATATACCACAAATTGGACTTTAATAATTCACGTGGAAAATGATATCAATGTGCTCAATATCCTTTGCAGAGCGTGTTATGGCATTGTTAATGTTTTTGGCAAGGGGAATGCTGCTTGACTACTAACAAACTAACATATCATGCTAAGTCATGCACTGCAATGGAAAAAATTAAGCTAAATAAAACTAACCACAATAAAGGGGTAAGTGGTGTACACCACTTAAAAAAAAAAAAAGGACCGGCACAAACGGGGGGTACTTTGTATTATCTCCGAATAGCACTAAGCATGCTTGGCATAATAACGTCTATTTCCAACATCTGTAATTTAAACGTGGGCCTTCATTTTATAGCATTCCTAGCGCATTGGCGCAATTTAGTGACTATGGATTTGTATATGTTCGGCAAGCGGTGGTCTGATTATTTTCTTGATTGTAAATAATATAAAATTTTTATATATTATAATAATAATAATAAAATTATTATAGTATAAATTTTTATACATTGCGAGAAAAGTAGTTTTAACCCATTATTTTAACCTTCTTACCGCACACCTTATAAATGTCGGTTTTATTGACCAAAAGTCGTCCGAACTAACATTCTATTTTACCAAAAAACCCAAACTATAGTGCGCATCTGACCTGTGAGACTGCAGTCAAAGCCTATACCTTGGCAGCTTCTTCTGCAACATTGTCACATCAAATAGTAATTACAGCCTGCAAGCATTATCTGCCTGCTACGCGGATGACGTATCAACACATCTGGCGCATCATAGATTAGGCCTATATATATATACACACACATGTATATAGCATGTTTGAGAAAATTGAATAAAAGTTTAGACTTTGTGCTTTGTTGGATGAATGCTATCTCAAAATTCTCTCACTTGTTACAATTTTCTATAATTTCATAATTTTTTTGTGTATGACGTAATAAAAATATCACATCCAACTTTTGGAGTCACTTTTAACGTCATCATATTTTGTGTAAAAGACCAGGGAAGGTAATGGAAACTATTGAGGCGTATGGAATGATATTTGTTGGGTTTTTTAATTCTATTTTTGAATTGTCATTTATTATAAAAAAAATGATTATAATTTTGTGGTGATATTAAAAACTAATTCTTAAATCTTTTTGGATCCCATTTATAGAGTCTCGATTTGTTTTCATGAATGGTAATTGATAAGAAACTGCTTATTTTGGTTGATATTTTTTATGGAAAGTTTAATAAGCAATATTGGATATTTTTATTAATTTATTTAGATTTATTTTATTGAGATTTTTCTAATAAAATTTGAGGAAAAAAAAGGACGAAGTTGATTTTCTTGTTTTGTGCCTAGTTTTTTTTTTTTTTTAATTGTAGGAAATGTTTGTTTGCCTACATAGTCAAAGCCCGAAGACGTCTATCAACACAGGTGTCAAAATAGCAAAGTCAAAGCATGCAAACACACTACAAGAAAAACTATATTTAAGGATATATTATTTACGATATATAGTTTTTGAATGTCGTTGAAAAGTACATACAATGATATCTCGAACAAAGATATCATTAACTACATTTGAAACAATAATTAACAACATCTATATAGATGCCGTATTAAAGGTCTCCATTTAATGACAATAGTTTAATGTCGTTAAATTATTTAACGATAAGTAGGAGATGTTGTCAAAGCCTTGGAGATTCCACGACACCCCTTATAGATGACATATATATAGATGCCGTATTAAATGTCTCCTTTTAACGACAAGTAGGACATGTCGTCAAAGCCTTGGAGATTTCACGACACCCCTTATAGACGACATCGTCTATAAGGGATGTTGTGGAATCTCCAAGGCTT